>JAAMXV010000693.1:0-69268 GCA_019693495.1 Axilococcus clingmanii | reverse complement strand
GTATTGTGGAACAGTATGTGGTCAACTGTGGAAAAACATTTGGTCACCTTTTTAGCCCATAGGACTCCAGAGGTTTGCTCTTGGCGTCTTCGAGAGGAGAATATGTAATTATGTCAATTTTATCATGGATCGAAGATCAACGTAAACTTAAGTTATTGAATGCTCCGAAATATACGCATCCAGACACCGAAGGAGGACAAGGTCTTTGGACACGCTGCGATCATTGTGGAGTTATTTTATATATTAAACATTTAAAAGAAAATCAACGTGTATGTTTTGGGTGTGGATATCATTTACAAATGAATAGTCATGAACGACTTGAGCATTTATTAGATACTGGGACCTGGCGCCCACTCGATGAAACTGTTTCTCCATGTGATCCACTTCAATTTAAAGATCAAAAAGCTTACACAGAAAGATTAAAAGATGCCCAAGAACGAACTGGACTTCAAGATGCAGTCCAAACAGGTACTGGATTATTAGATGGAATTCCAGTTGCGGTCGGAGTCATGGATTTTAACTTTATGGGTGGTAGTATGGGTTCTGTTGTTGGTGAAAAAATAACCCGATTAATTGAATATGCAACACATGAAGGATTAAGTTTAATTCTTGTTTGCGCTTCGGGTGGGGCTCGGATGCAAGAAGGTATTTTAAGTCTTATGCAAATGGCAAAAATTTCTGCTGCCCTTCATGTTCACCAAAATTTAGCTAAACTTTTATATATTGCCATTTTAACATCACCAACAACAGGTGGAGTTACAGCAAGTTTTGCAATGCTAGGAGATTTAATTATTGCGGAACCAAAAGCTCTTATTGGTTTTGCTGGTCGAAGAGTAATTGAACAAACATTACAAGAACAATTACCAGATGATTTTCAAACCTCCGAATATCTGTGCCATCATGGGTTACTTGATTTAATAATTCCTCGGTCTTTTTTAAAACAGGCCCTTTCTGAAATTTTGACTGTCTATCGTGATGCCCCATTACGTACACCGGGAGAGCTTCCATACGGAGAACGAGGACCAATGACAAAAGTTCTGGAAGAACATTGGCGGCGTCTTGCTGAATCAAAAAGTGGAGAAATTTCACGTAAACTAACGGAAACCACAAATAAAAATCATTGGCTTAGTGCAAAATTAAACGAAACACAGAATACTGACCAATTACAAATTGGTGATCTTCCCGATGTTATTAGTGGTGCCTGTATTCCAACGCATCATACTATGTGGTTTATAGATGCAAATGGTCAAGTTATGGTTCAACAAGAAACATTTACTCGAGAAACAATTGAATGGCCAGAGACAGAAAAGTCATCATGATTGGTGACCATTTCCAAAATATATTGTGAACACTATTTGGTCAGTCGAATAGGTTGACCAAATGCAGTTCTTTTGGCCAAATTCATAGTGTTGTTGACCATTTCCACAATGTATTATGGAAAAGCATTTGGCAACGGTCACCATTACCTGATTAGGTCAACTGTGGAAAAATATTAAGAAATACAGGCGAAAATAAAAAGAGAACAATATGAGCATTTTAATTGAAAATATTTCGAAAACTTTTTCTGATATTGCTGTTTTAAAGCATATTAATATTGAAATAAAAACCGGTTCTCTTGTTGCGTTAATTGGACCTTCTGGGTCTGGTAAATCAACTTTATTACGAATAATCGCTGGTTTAGAAAAACCTAATAATGGTCGAATTTGGCTTCATGGGTATAATTCAACTAATCTTTCTCCACAAGAGCGTGAATTAGGGTTTGTTTTTCAAAACTATGCATTATTTCCAAATTTAACCGTATATGAAAATATATGTTTTGGTCTTAGTTTAAAAGATATTGAGAAAGAGATAATATTAGTTAGAATGCAAGAATTATTAAGGCTCGTTCAATTGGAAGAATATATTGATCGTTACCCTTATCAATTATCAGGAGGACAATGCCAACGAGTTGCTTTTGCTCGCGCACTTGCTTTAGAACCGCGAATTTTATTATTAGATGAACCTTTTGCAGCACTGGATGCACCAATGCGAAAACAATTAAGATCCTGGATAAGAAAAGTCCATAAACAACTTGCTATGACAACAGTTTTTGTAACTCACGATCATCATGAAGCTTTTGAATTAGCTGATGATATTGTTATTCTGGAAAATGCTCGAATTGCCCAATTAGGTACACCTCAAGAAATTATTGAGCAACCGGCGAATAGTTTTGTTCGAGATTTTATTAAAATAAAAAATTGATTTGGGTGAGACGATTTAACCATATATTTTTATAAAATAAAAAAATCGATTTAGTTGCAAAATTGAGTAAAACCATCGACTTTAAAGTTGCAAACTAACAAATTTTTTGATATATTTATAAATAATATAAGGAATAGCAAACATATTGTTTCATTAAAAATTAATTAAAAAACTGAAAATAATACTGTGTTTTTTACATATTATTTAAATATTGCTTTCATTTTTAATTTTATTAACTAACTAAGAAAAAAATTCTAAAAAAATCAACCTTTTTTTAGAAAAGGGGAGAATACGTACTTTATGAATAGATATTATCCAAACAAAGGAAAATACTATTTAGCAAGAAGAAATACTCGATTAGAAAAAATCAAAGATCTTCTTAGCAAATATTTAAATATTAATTTAGAATTAAATCGCCTTGACGATAATGAACCTATACCAGCCGGACCGTTATTAAAAATCTTTATTGAAACTGAATTAAAAAGCTTTTTTTCAAATTATCAAGATAGTAAAGCACTGGATATAAAAGTCAAAATAAATGAATCGATCGAAAACGTTAGTATTTTAAAATTATTCACTTTAATACCACAATATACCGTAATTAAACTTCAAGAAGTATTTTTAAGTCTACGCGGTATTATAATGGTATTAAATTCGACTGAGTTTCAGACTATAAGCCAAGTTTATTTAGCATCAAATATAGAAGAAGCAAGATTTGCTATTCGAGCAAAAATACCTCAATTAAATGTTTTTGGGGCATTTGGTATGATTCCTTTTATTTTAGGGTTATCATATTTTTTACGTAGTAAATACTCAAATGCAAATATAAATTTAGTATTACGTGACACTTTACCGATTTTTTCTCAACCATTAGAAACAATTGCATGGGAAACTTTTGAATATAATACAAAACACGATCTTGAAATTGAAGACGGCTCGTGGTATGAAGACTCTATTGTTGTAAGAAAAAAAATACCAAATCAAAAAATTTTTATTAATGGTATTACTCAATCTTTTGTCCTCGAATCTAATATCAATAATAATTCGAGAATTAAAAAGATATTTTTAAACCCGGATCAATTGCCTTTAAAACTTGAAAGCTTTAATTCAAATATTCAAGAAAACCCGAGTATAATTGAGTCTAAATATTCATTTCAATCAGCTCAAAAAAATCAAATAAACCCTCAATTAGAAAAGCCAATTCAAGACAAACAAACTAGTGAATCACAATTTAATAATCTTTATAATCAATATTGCGCATTAAAGTCAAAATATAAGAAAATTTTTCAAAACAAAAACTCAAAAATATCTTTTTATTCTCTTTTAGAATCTTTTTTTGAACAAGAAAAATTTATTAATAATGCAATTTCGGCTGATTGGTTAGAATCTACGAAATTTCCAATAACATTACCAAATTGGGATAAAGTAATAGAGCTTGAAATTCCAATTCTTCTTGAAGAAGAAATTAAAGCTGCTTTAACTGATGAAGTTGAAACCTTAAATAATCTGAAATTGGCTAAACAAGCGTTTTTTGGATTAGCTCAACAAGCAATTCTTCGTGATCGTCCAGAAGGGAAAATGGAATTAATTAAAGAAGAGGAGCAGGCCGCGTATACTCAAAAGCTTCAAGAATTGTGGGGTTTAGGGGATGATAATGAAAATCTTAATAGCGAAACTTTAAAAAGGGGTGACTTTTCCGAACAAGAATTTTTTGAAGAATCAATTTCTGAAGAACAAAATCAAACAGGACCTTCGTCGACTAAATTGCGTTTAGCAGAATACATGACAGCTTTAGCGAATTTAGAAATAAGTCCTGAAGAAATTGCAAAACAAATTACTGGAATAAATAAAAGTATTCGAGAAAGTAAAAGAACTATTAATTTCTTAAACGTAGTTCTTGCAAAAAATAATTCTGAAAAAGATCAGCGTTCGAAAACAAATACCAAGCAAAAAAATCAAAGTTTACAAAAACTTTATCAATTTTTAAATATAAAAGACCGCGACGAGTTAGATGCTTTAAATTATTATTTAAGTCTTTATATAAATTCTCAAGAATTAAATACACAAAATAACAAAAAAACATTAACAGAAAAAATCCGTACTTTTTTTCAATCTATTTTAATAAGTGATCAGATTGAACAGAATTGTCACAAACTTGATAATAACGCCTTATTAAAAAGAAATAATCAAAATGCAAATTTATATAAACCTTTAATTCATAATTTTATTGAATCATATTCTATCCCAACTCGACAAATGTCAGGTTATATTTATCCTGATATGCGCGAAACAAATTTACTATCAAATTTTATTTGGGAATTGTTTTTTGGCATACAAAACCATAACTGGTTGAAAATTGCATTACCAACAAATTTCGCAGCTTTACAGAATTTTGTTCCAAAGACATTAGATTCTTTTAATGTACCTATAACCAAAATTAAAATAGGAAACCAGTATCAGCAGAATTTTAATTTTAAAAATCAAAAAGATAACCCACCAATACCGCCTAAAACAAGTGATATTTTTGACCCAATTCGTAACTTTGATTTAACAGTTCCCTTAGATAATAATCAAAAACAAGGTGTAATAGACGAGTCAAAAACATTATATGACTGGTTTTGGGACCGCGTTTCTCCGTATAATCCCTTTGCAATTCAACAAGTACATTATGCTACAGATGATTTTACTTGGGCCTCAAAAAATAAACCTTCTCAATCGTGGCCTACTTCCCTTTATATTCAAGAGGGGCTTAGAACAGGAAAACGAGATATTGATATTAATGAAATTGAAGAACTTAAAAAAGAGTACGCGAAAAGTACTATTGAAAAAAATGAAGTAAAAAATAAAAATGAAAAAGGTGTAAGTTCTGAAAAAGAAGCGCTCGAAATAAGTAATATTGAAATACGCGAGAATATCGACCCAAACCCGGTAGATTTCACTTCAATCCCAACCTCTGAATTTTTTGGATTGCCAAAAATCGGACCAATCGATACGGTTCTTCGAGAACATAATTCGTTTTTACCATGGGAAAATGACGTTTATATGGTCCCGTTTTCCTCAAATGAGTGGAAACAGCAATTAAATCATTTTGAAACTGCTCTTAATGAAATATCTAAAAAAGAAATAATTGACAAAGTAAACAACCCTGCAATTTCAACAAAAGGAATTAATGAAATATGGGAAGACTGGCAAACACAATTATTAATTTTACAAGATGAGGTAGATAGTCAACTCGCAAAAAAAATTGAGTCATTTCGAGCAAAAGAAGATTCGACTAAAAAGCCAACGAAAAAGAAAAAGAACAATAAAAAGAAATCAAAAGAACAATCAAAAGATAAAAAAGAAAATACATTATTAAAACCGATTCAGTATAGCCTTGTAAAGACATATTATCCGCAAGACTCGATTTCATTATTGCCATTAATAACGATTAAACGCCCAATTTCGAGTTCAAATACCGCTGCATTTGATACTCGTGAACAAGTAGATTACCATTTTACCGCACCGTTTCATGTTCAAGAAAATTTAAATCCTGTTTTTGAACTTAACGAAACCCCATATGAAAATTTTTTAGGAACAAATGTTCAAACGTATCATCGAGTTGGAGCGCCATTAGTTCCTCAAGCGTATTCAGTAAGTCCAATTGAAAAAGTATTAAATACACCGTTTTTTCAAAATCAAAAAATACAACAATATCTAAAAAATTCTTATGTTCAAAACGGATTACGGCGATTAAAATTAATTGAAACAAATCTTTTTGGGCCCACACATTGGGAAGGGTTTCAAACAAATTTTGGATCTATACAGAATTGGATTTTAGCGCTGTCAGGAATTGGGCTAAGTTATTTAATCTTTTTGGTTGGACAGGATGCTCTATTACTATATGCTCGTGAAACATTATATTACATTATGGTTCTTGCAGTTCAGTGGGGCTTAGCTACACCATATTTAAAACAACAGATTAGTTTTATTACTGGTGAAAAAGATTTTATTGCTTTTCGGATTTTACCACAGATTAATAAAAACTGGCGTAGCGTCGCAGGGGCTCGAATTGTTACGCCTGAATTAGTTGATATGGTGTTAACCTTACGAATGATGCAAAAATTTAAAACTCGACGACTTTGGCGTACATTTCCAACTGGGTTTTTATTCCATGGACCGCCGGGTACAGGAAAAACATTGTTAGTTCAAATTTTAGCAAGCGAAGCTCAAGTTCCTGTTATTTCTATCTCAGCTGAATCTATTCTTCAAGATTACACACAAGGAGATGATCGGCTTGAAATGGCTTTTGAAGAAGCACAACGACTTGCACCCTCAATTTTGTTTATTGATGAAATTGATGGGCTTGGAGAACGACGACCAGAAATAGCAAAACCTGAAAATAGAAATTGGTGGTTGACAACATTTTGGGAAGAAGAAGATTTTGAAACAATTGGAGATGAACCAATAGCTTATAGCTCATCGGAACCACCAAAAATGCGTCCTGGAAGTGTTGGTTACATGCCATACTACGCAAAACGAACACAGCAACTTCGTAAACTTGTTATTTTATTAGTAGAATTAGATGATATTAGTAAATATCGGGCAACAAGCGGAATAGTGGTCATTGGTGCAACAAATCGACTTCAAATTTTAGATCCAGCATTACGACGTCCGGGTCGACTGGAAAATCAAATTTATTTTGAATTGCCAGACGCTGAAAAAAGAGCAGAATTAATTAAACTTTATTCAAAAGGAGTTGAGTTTGATTCAACGCTTATAGATGCCCCTACTGTATGGAATTACATTTTAGAACGTACGTATGCTTTTACACCAGCGGATTTAGCAATGGTCATGAAAGAATCAGCTGTGAAAAGTATTATTTCCAATAGTAAGCATACAGTCGAAACAATTGAACATGGAATCGAACGGCTTGTAACAGAAAAAATCTTTAAACCAAAAAATAGTGATCCTGGAGCTTTATCATCACTTCAATTAGCTTATCACCAAGCAGGAAAAATCATATTAAGTGCAGTATTAGCTGATGTTATACCAGTAATTGTTGCGCATTTATGGCCACACGAGCTAAATTCTCGGGGTAAACGTATTCAAGCTTTACGTGAAGAAAAATTTTTAACAACACTATTTCCACAACCTTTTGGGAATCGGCTTATTGCGTGTTATGGAGGCCTTGCGGCTGAAACGTTATTTTTACAATACGGATCATCACGAAATGCATATGGATATTTTTCAACCCTTGGACTTGATGATATCGTATTAGGAGAAAGGCTCAGTCAATTAATGATTACATCAAAATATTTTTATTCAACAAATTTTGAAACACTTGATTGGATAAATATTTCTTCAAATTGGAATCAACAAGAATTTACCCGAAACGGTTTACTCCTAAAACGGCGTCGAATTGAAGCTATTGCGGATGATAAAGTTTCTCTTGATTTTGAATTTAAACAGTTTTTAGATCCAGATTTAACACGTGAAACAGAATACAAATTTGATGAATATGAAGACCCAAATCAACAAGTACAAGAACGTACTCAAGATACTGGATGGTGGTATAATCATTTTAAAACAATTTATCAAGATCATGATTTAGGGTTTGATCCTTCAGGACGTTTTGCAAGAAAAATCTGGTTTCGTGATGAATGGAATTTATTTTATTATGATGATCAGAAAACATGGAAACGGAATTTAGATTGGTTAAAACCAGAAATTGTATTACAAACACATCAATTTGAATCGAATCTAAGTCCAACAAGAATTAAATGGTCTGATATTAGTGATATTCAAGCTGAATATCAACGCCATTCCTTAATTTTAAATGCTTTTAATAAAGCATTACTTATTCTGGAAGAAAATCGTGAACTTTTAGACACATTAGTATATGCTTTAATTGAAAAGAAAATTCTTCGAGCTCCGGAAATTAACAATATTTTAGAAAAATTCTCAATATCAACACAGGAAAAGGCGGAAACCCAAACTGACGTTGTTCAAGAGAATAGAGGAATTCGGGTTATTTCAAGAGACTGGGGCAAAAATTCTCGTAAACCGGATACGAGGTGGCTAAATATTGACGAGATCCAACAAAATGTAAAAATGGAATTATAAATATTGAAGTTATAAATGCGGGAAAATTTTTCCCGCATTTAGTGTTCATTGGAGTGGATCTAGAAAATCCATTAAAGATCATCTAATTTTCTTGCCGCTGATCGGACTTGAACCGATATGGATATACCGTAACTTTTTGAAAGTTATGTGTTTACCATTTCACCACAGCGGCGACATAAAAAAATAGTGTTCAATTCGAAAGATACAGGGCCACAAGCAATACAAAAATTTTTTGTAATAACTTATTTATGGCCCTTCTCTCGAAATATAGAGGTCTTATAGTGATGAACCTAAGCCTACATATGAACCATAGAAAAAAATGCCTACTAATGTAAGAACGGCTGTACCTGCAATAGTACCAACAAGCCATAACGGAATACGCCCAGTTGTGCCAGTATTGGACATAGCGAAATCTCCTGTATACACAATTTAGTTTTCCTCTTCTAGCAGGATAAATTGTATTCATTTCCAAAATGAATGAATACAATTATTATTTTATGTCGATGGAATTCAATGCTATCTTGCTAGAGAATCTATAATGTACGGAAGTATAAAGCCTTTCTAAAAAGTGTTTTAGAAGCGAATTACACTTTATTTTTTACATTACTGGATAGCAAAATGATGGTCCCAACGTACCAAAACTAACATCACCGAGTTTGACAACAAATGTAGCTACACGCATGTGATGAGCATGGGGCCAACTCATGCAGTATGCATGAGAGGCTTAAGGCGTGTCCCGAAGTTGTTTAGTTAAAAATATAACTTGAGAATAAAACCGCCAACACAAAAATTAATAAAAGTCCCCAGTATAAACTGGTACGATTTAATTCTACAGATTGTTTATTGGGATTTGGTTTGGCCATAAGAAACTTTGCTTTTAACGTTGAATAAATTGCATAGCTGTGATCGCCCCTAAAAAGAAGACTGTTGGTACAGCTAGTGCATGCACCGCAAGCCAGCGCACAGTAAAAATTGGATAAGTATATGATTTTCTTGCAGTCATATGACACTCTCGATTAGTTTACTTCAGATAATTTTTTTACTTGTTCCAATGCATTGAAACGATCGGTAATAAGTGGAGCTTCCTGACGATCTTCTGTGAAATATTCATTTGGACGCGGAGTTCCAAAAATATCATAAGCTAGACCTGTACTCACGAATAACCAACCAGCAATAAATAACGATGGAATTGTAATGCTATGAATTACCCAGTAGCGAATACTGGTTAAAATATCAGAAAAAGGGCGTTCTCCTGTAGCACCAGACATGCGTAACACTCCTTATATACTATTTCAGGGAAAAGTTTTATGAAACATGTCCTCAGTCGCCAGATACTATAAGGCATTGGCTCAGATACTATGTTTTTAAAAATCCTGTTTTGTTGTTTCTTTTTTTAGTATAACGACTTCTCAAGGTTACATCAAGTTTTCTAAGTTGTTTTACTATAAAAAAATTATCCAATATTCTGAGATAAATAACTTATTAAAACTCTTTTGTTTTTCATAACGAGCTAAATGTTTTTTTGAAACATGCTTTTTCGTGTGGGCGAATGACGGGACTTGAACCCGCGACTGGTAGAGTCACAATCTACTGCCTTAACCAACTTGGCTACACCCGCCAAACTATTTACAATTTTTAGAGTATTTTTTGATGGAGCGGATAGCGGGAATCGAACCCGCACCTCTTGCTTGGAAGGCAAGGGCACTACCACTATGCAATATCCGCATTTTTACAGTATTCTTTTGAGACATTTTAAAAGAAAACTGATAGTATGTCAAATTTATTATATATTTAGCTATTTATAACACTGTATTTCTTTAGACACTTGTGTATTATCTACATAGAAAGAATTTGAAAAGATATGGTTTAGTATTTTCATCAGGTATACTAAGTCTAATAAAGACGTACAAATCAACTCACCATTTAAGGAAACCAAAGCAATGCTCGTTATTTTTCAATTAGCTTTATTTGCGTTAATTGCTGTATCTTTTCTTTTAGTTGTTGGTGTTCCTGTAGTTTTAGCAACACCTGATGGATGGATAGACAATAAACGTACTGTATTTTCAGGAATTGGTTTATGGTTCCTTCTCGTTTTTGCAGTAGGTATTTTAAATTCATTTGTAGTATAATAAGTATAAATTTCATTGAAATTCGTTGACCAAATACTGTTCCACAATACATTGTGAAAATGGTCAATTGAATTCATTTGAAAAATGGTATACATTTTTGATCATGATTGTGTTGCTATTTGTTGTTAATAAAACAAATAGCAACATATTGCACTATTTCAAAAAGGAATATACACTTTATCTAAGAAGGGTTGCTAACTCAATGGTAGAGTACTCGGCTTTTAACCGATTAGTTCCGGGTTCGAGTCCCGGGTGACCCAAATTTACAGCAAAACATATTATACAATAATAATATCATTCATTTTTCTACTTAGATAAACATATAAAAAATAGTAAATTATATTACTTCTTTCGTAAAATAGTAGATTCAAGAATTTGAATATGTGTATAATGTAATGTTCTACTTGAATATTTTCTATATAAAAATTTTAAAATATACCGCTGTATATATTTTGGAAAGTGATTAAAAATGGATTCAAATTCTGATTTTGACAAATACTCAAGTAATAAAATGTTTAAATTATTTTCAATGTAATCATGTAAAAGAGCATTACTTTGCAGAAATGAGTCGACACTTTTTTCAAGCTTTTTTGTAAAAAAATACCTAATAATAGGAGATAATTGATACCGAATGCGATTTCTTACCGTTTTTAAATAAGTATTTGTTGGATCAATTAATGAAGGTAAACGAAATTGAGAAATGATTTCTGAAATTTCACTGCGAGAAATATTTGTTAATGGGCGATAAATAAAAAATTCTTCGTTCATCGAAATGCTATAAAATATAAATAGACATCGAGTATGTGTTTTTTTATAATGTTCCCGAATTGGTTGTAAACTGAATGTCGAATTAGAAAATACGTCCACGATAGCTTTACCTTTTTTATTAAAATGAAATGTATAATTCGTTTTATTACCGCGACATTGAGAATAATACAGTGTAGAAGAATACAAAAAAAAGTTTTCTTTTTTAAATAAAATTGTATAATAGTCAAATAGACCTTTAGCATCCCGATAACTTTGAAATAGGCCCAAAGGGCTTGTACCACGAAACAAAAGCAAAAAAAAAGTCTCAATTTTATCAGTTAATGTATGGCCTTTATAAAGAGATTTTCGATCTAATAAATAAGTAATTCTATTAGCACTTTCTTGCCGCCATAAACAAGCACTGGTTTCGGTTTCTACATTTTTTTCTGCTAAAATAATAGTATAAGGTAATTTAAAGAGAAAAGATAATTTCCATAACTGCCAAAAAGCTACAAAATTTTGAGATTGCCAGAAATGGTGACAATAAACTAAATCAATGTCCTTTTTATTTTTATAAAAAGATTGTAAAATGACAAAAACTAACACAATAGAATCAGGCCCGCCGGACACTAGACATAACGGGTCACCAACTGTATTTTGAGATAAATTTAAATTATGTCTATGTTGTTGTAAAGTTTTTGAAATTGATGAAAAAAAAGATGTCATTTTTTATAGAAAAGGTGAAAAAACCCTAAATTTTGAAATGTCTTCGATTAATAAAAAATCGTTACAAATAAAAAAATAGTGAATACAAAATTGCCAGGAACCAGACTTGAACTGGTGACACGAGGATTTTCAGTCCTCTGCTCTACCAACTGAGCTATCCCGGCTTGATAGATTTATGAGATTTTCTAAATGATTCAAACTTTGCAAATTTTCAGTGCATTACTAGTTATTATTTTGATACTTCCACAAAACCCGCCACGTCAAAAAGTGGAGACATGGTTTTGGGAAACAGGCCTTTTTACAAATTATCAAGAAGCAAAACGTGTGATTAAACTTTTAACAATCTTGACAACAATCTTTTTCTTTATGTTAACACTAGCATTACATAAAGTTTAAATAAACTTAATACCTACCCTTAAAATAAATTCCCTGATCAACGGTCATTGATCAAAAAAATTCATTTAGGCCAATCGGCCAAACGTTTGATACCGCTGGGGTGGAAGGATTCGAACCTCCGAATGGCGGGACCAAAACCCGCAGCCTTACCACTTGGCGACACCCCATTTTTATAGTTTGACTCTATAATACCTGATAGAGCACAAAAATCAAAATGAAAAAAGTGTTTAAGGGGTGCCACTAGGTTTAAATTTAAACTATTTAAGAAGCTCTTTTTTTAACTCTAATATTATATATAAAAGTTTACGGAGCGGCGTCTGCAACTACCTATAAAATATTCTCTCTCGCTGGTAAAAAGACAGAAGGTTGGTACTAAAAAACCTTTTTATTATTTATGTATTTAAAATTGCTTATACTTTTATTGTGTATTTGTTGACTACTACTAATTTTTTTACCAAATGGGAGTCAGCCCACACCGATGTACTATCTAAAAACACCGATTCTGTAGGCCGCCCCATTTTGTGGTATAAACTATACATCTCATCCAGTTTGCTGTATGAGATCTGAGGTCGACTCGGAAAGTCGTCCTAAGGTGTTGAATACTAATGAGTGGAGTTTGTTTACACAATATCAAAACACTATTTATATAGTGCCACCCCAAGACGTACAGCAAAAATACCAGTAACAAGTGATAAAAATAATGCAATAAAAACTTGAGAATCAGCAATAGGCATATGATGGTCCACGTGATGTTGTTGGAATTAGAGATTTCCTCCACGGCTGGAAAGTAAAACAATAACTAGTGGTCCAGCCACAACAATAAAGAGTAAAGCGGTTAATTGTAAAACAATTTCAAAATTCATAGTTTACATGTTCCTGTCGTAATTCGTACAAAATACTATCTGCGATATGCAGTATGATATTTTTAAATGCCAAATATGCTCGAAAACTGAATGGAATTTTTCTAAAAATACTACTTTTTACCTATAAATATTTTTATATATGTTGTTGTTGGCAAATGGCCGATAGTCTATCGGGTCATTGAAAACGGTCATAATGCTTGTCACATTTATAAAAAAATTAATTGACTTTATAGGCGATTGTATTCTTATTTATCAAACCTAATATACCAATGACCAATTGCAATTGGTCAAAATACCATGTACTGCATCATCGTCTAGATATAGTTTTTAACGAAAACTTACCGAAGCTTGCCATACAAATGCTAAAGCTAAGAACAGTACTGGGATAACCGGTAATACATCTACAATTGGGTCAAACGGAGCATAGGCTTCCGGTAATTTCGCTAATAATAACACGGGAATCCTCCAAAATACAAACAAATGTTGGCGTCACGAAGAATACTTTTGACGTTTATAATCTTAGTTGTATTATGCTCGGAAAAAAAAAATTGACTAGTATTTTAAATACTTTTTAAATCAAGATTGGAAATCTCCTGAAAAAGTGCATAGATATTGCCAAAATATATGTGTTTGGTAGATTAAGGAAAACCGCAAACTAACTCTAAAAGCTGGTTAATCATTATTGACCAACTGTCATTCCACAGTTGACCAAATACTGTTCCAAAATACATTTTGGAAACGGTCACAACATTGTACTGACCACATATACGTGGTCCACAAAAAGGTCACAAGCTATTAATTGTTACGATAAAAAAATTAGTTTTTATTTTGTCACCAAGAATATTGCTTAAAAAACGTTATCTGCCTAAAGTTTTTAATTATTTTTATCAGATCCTAATTGTTATACTATTAACAAAAAGTAAGAAGTAACTGAAGTATTTCCACATTTCCCAAAGAGATGTACTGACTATTTCCAAAAAAAAAATTTGGAAATATAATTGGTGAAGGAAAAACATGCGGGAAATCAGTTTTTTACGTTGATAATGGAGAAAAATACTATGAAACTTGCCTATTGGATGTATGCCGGTCCAGCCCATATTGGAACATTGCGAATTGCAAGTAGCTTTACAAATGTTCATGCTATTATGCATGCACCACTTGGAGATGATTATTTTAATGTTATGCGTTCGATGTTGGAACGTGAGCGTGATTTCACACCAGTTACTGCTAGTATTGTGGATCGACATGTATTAGCTCGTGGATCTCAAGAAAAAGTTGTTGAAAATATTCGCCGTAAAGAGCAAGATGAAAAATCTGATCTTGTCATTGTAACACCAACATGTACGTCAAGTATTTTACAAGAAGATTTACAGAATTTTGTAGATCGGGCATCTATTGAGTCAGTTGGTGATGTTCTATTAGCAGATGTTAATCACTATAGAGTGAATGAATTACAAGCTGCTGATCGGACACTAGAACAAATTATCCGATTTTATCTTGAACGTTCAGAATTACAAAAAACCACTATTCTTCAAAAAACCACTGAGCCTTCTGTAAATATTATCGGATTATCTACGTTAGGGTTTCATGCTCAACATGATTACCGCGAATTAAAACGACTTCTTAATGATTTAGGAATCAAAGTTAATTTAGTTATTCCAGACGGATGTGAAGTAAGTACACTAAAAAAGTTACCCCAAGCATGGTTTAATTTAGTACCATATCGTGAAATTGGTTTAATGACAGCAAAATATTTACAAAAAAATTTTTCGATGCCATACGTATCGACGACGCCAATTGGTATGATTGATACCGCCACATGTATTCGCGAAATTCGTCATATTGTAGAATCTGTTAATCCAAATAAAAGTAATACAAACCTGACCAGTCACTTTGAGTCTTATATTGAATTACAAACCCGATTTGTTACAAATTCTACTTGGTTTTCAAGATCAATTGATTGTCAAAATTTAACGGGTAAAAAAGCTGTTGTATTCGGAGATGCAACACATGCGGCAAGCGTGACAAAAATTTTAGCGCGTGAGCTCGGAATTCGTGTTATTTGTGCTGGTACATATTGTCGACATGATAGTGACTGGTTCCGCGAACAAGTACAAGGGTTTTGTGATGAAGTGCTGATTACTGAAAATCATACTCATGTTGCTGATATGATTTCACGGACTGAACCTTCAGCAATTTTTGGAACACAAATGGAACGCCATGTAGGAAAAAGATTCGATATTCCATGTGGTGTAATTTCAGCACCTGTCCATATTCAAAGTTTTCCATTGGGTTACAAACCTTTTATAGGATATGAAGGAACAAATCAAATTGCAGATCTCGTTTATAATTCTTTTACTCTCGGTATGGAAGATCATTTACTAGAATTCTTTGGTGGGCATGATACGAAATCAGTTGCATTATTGAATCAAATAGAGGAAAATGATCTGAATTGGTCTGAAGATGGAATGAAAGAATTACAGCAAATCCCTGGATTTGTACGTGGAAAAGTCAAGCGTAATACAGAAAAATTTGCTCGTGAACAGGGAATTACAGAAATTACTAAACAAATTTTATATGCAGCTAAAGAAGCACGTGGTGCATAGTAGTTAACCCTTTATGCACTTTTAAAATATGGCATGCTAAGAGAAAAACTATTTAAAAAAGAAAATGTTTTAAAAAGGTTTCGGCCTGTTTTCTAGGAATTAGTGTTTTTATTCGTACGGTTTGCTTTGCTTCTCAAAATTTGGTGACCTTTTCCACAATGTTGTGCCCAAATACATTTGGTCAACATTGGAACTGCATTTGGTCATTCCAAGAAAAGCAAACCAAGTTTTGGAAAAAAACATTTTTTTTATATGTAGCAGTGTTTCTAAAATAATTTTTAGAGCATTCAATAACGAATACTTTCACACTACATATTGCTGACCAATTATTGACCAACTGAATTGAGTCACCAATTAGTCAACAAGAAAACACAAACGAAAACCTGTGTTACGGTAATTCAAATAAGGAGAATTTTTCGCCATGACAATTAGTCCTCCAGAACGTGAAGCGAAAAAAGTAAAAATTGTCGTTGACCGAAATCCCGTTGCAACCAATTTTGAAAAATGGGCCAAACCAGGTCATTTCTCCAGAAGTCTGTCAAAAGGACCGACAACAACGACCTGGATTTGGAATTTACACGCGGATGCGCATGATTTCGACACTCAAACAAGTGATTTAGAAGATATTTCAAGAAAAGTATTTAGTGCTCATTTTGGTCAATTAGGAATTATTTTTATTTGGCTAAGTGGTATGTATTTCCATGGGGCACGCTTTTCAAATTATGAAGCCTGGTTAACTGATCCCACTCATATTAAGCCTAGTGCACAAGTTGTTTGGCCCATTGTTGGTCAAGAAATTTTAAATGCTGATGTTGGTGGCGGGTTCCAAGGGATTCAAATTACATCAGGGTTTTTTCAATTATGGCGTGCTTCGGGTATCACTAGTGAATTGCAATTATATACAACTGCAATCGGTGCTCTTGTAATGGCTGCAGCAATGTTTTTTGCTGGTTGGTTCCACTATCATAAAGCTGCACCAAAATTAGAATGGTTCCAAAATGTTGAATCAATGCTTAATCACCATTTAGCTGGATTATTAGGTCTTGGAAGTTTAGCATGGGCTGGTCACCAAATTCATGTATCTTTACCGGTTAATAAATTATTAGACGCGGGTGTTGATCCAAAAGAAATTCCTTTGCCACATGAGTTTATTTTAAACCCAGACTTAATGGCTCAGCTTTATCCAAGTTTTAGTAAAGGCTTAGCACCATTTTTCACCTTAGATTGGGCTCAATATAGCGACTTCTTAACTTTCCAAGGCGGATTAAACCCTGTAACTGGTGGTCTATGGTTAACAGATACTGCACACCATCACCTTGCAATTGCTGTTCTTTTCCTTGTAGCTGGCCATCAATATCGTACAAATTGGGGTATTGGTCATAGCTTAAAAGAAATTCTTGAAGCACACAAAGGTCCGTTTACTGGTGAAGGTCATAAAGGATTATATGAAATTCTAACAACTTCTTGGCATGCTCAGTTAGCAATTAACCTTGCACTTTTTGGATCCCTTTCTATTATTGTTGCTCACCATATGTACAGTATGCCACCATACCCGTATTTAGCAACTGACTATGGTACACAACTATCCCTTTTCACTCATCATAACTGGATTGGAGGCTTTTGTATTGTTGGTGCAGGTGCACATGCAGCTATTTTTATGGTTCGCGATTACGATCCAACAAATAACTACAACAATTTATTAGATCGTGTATTACGTCATCGTGATGCTATTATCTCTCATTTGAATTGGGTATGTATTTTCTTAGGTTTCCATAGCTTTGGTTTATATATTCATAATGATACAATGAGTGCATTAGGAAGACCACAAGATATGTTTTCTGATACAGCAATTCAATTACAACCTGTCTTTGCGCAATGGATTCAAAATACACATTTTTCTGCTCCAGGATTCACAGCACCAAATGCTTTAGCAAGTACTAGTCAAAGTTGGGGTGGAGATGTTGTTGCAGTTGGTGGTAAAGTGGCTATGATGCCCATTGCATTAGGGACTGCAGATTTTATGGTTCACCATATTCATGCATTTACTATTCATGTAACTGTGTTAATTCTGCTTAAGGGTGTTTTATATGCTCGTAGTTCTCGGTTAATCCCAGATAAAGCCAATTTAGGGTTCCGTTTCCCTTGTGATGGTCCGGGTCGTGGTGGTACATGTCAAAGTTCTGCCTGGGATCATGTCTTTTTAGGTTTATTTTGGATGTATAATGCCTTATCAGTAGATATTTTCCACTTTAGTTGGAAAATGCAATCAGATGTTTGGGGTACAGTAACTGCGACAGGAGTTTCTCATATTACTGGTGGAAACTTCGGTCAAAGTGCAAACACTATTAATGGTTGGTTACGTGATTTCTTATGGGCACAATCTTCACAAGTTATACAATCTTACGGTTCAGCACTTTCTGCTTATGGTTTAATTTTCCTTGGTGCACATTTTGTTTGGGCATTTAGTTTAATGTTCTTATTTAGTGGTCGTGGCTATTGGCAAGAATTAATTGAATCTATTATTTGGGCTCATAACAAACTCAAAGTAGCACCTGCAATTCAACCACGTGCCTTAAGCATTACACAAGGCCGAGCTGTTGGTGTAGCACACTACTTATTAGGTGGTATTGCTACAACTTGGTCGTTCTTTTTAGCACGTATTTTAGCCGTTGGATAACCATTTCTAGGAAAAATAAAACTATCTGTTGTGTGACCAACACAAAATTGGGCAGAAGCTCGCCGACTAATTTCGGTTGACCAGTATGTCCAAAAATAGATTTGCGAAACACATTGGTCATAGAACACTTCAGAGAGTCAACCTTCTGATCCTCGAGAGACTTCTCGAGTTAGCCTTCTCATTATAAAGAAGAGGCAGATGAATCCCACATGTTTTTTCCTGACCAATTTTATGTCTAGGTGACCAGTTTCACAATGTTGTGACCAAATACTGTTCTTTGACCAATATCAATTGGTCACTAAATATATTTTGGAAATGGGCAACTGTGGAAAAATATTTGGGCAAAAGGGTCAATAAAACAACCACCAAAAATATATTTTTGCGGCGTGGGAACACACTTTGTCGAATTTACTTCTTTACTTTTTATTGACCAAATGTATTTAACTAGTTCTCATTGACACATAAATAGATTTTGTGAAACAAAATCAAAATGGTGCCAAAATGTATTTGGTCAATAGGCATTGGAAACAATCATAACAAGTTAAAGCTGATGAAAGGCAATTCTACTTATACGAATTTTTTTACTTTTACAAAGTAAAAGGAGAAAGACAAATGGCAACAAAATTTCCAAAATTCAGTCAAGCCTTAGCACAAGACCCTACCACACGGCGTCTTTGGTTTGGTATTGCTACCGCTCATGACTTTGAAAGTCATGATGGAATGACTGAAGAACGATTATATCAAAAAATCTTTGCGTCACACTTTGGCCAATTAGCAATCATTTTCCTGTGGACTTCAGGAAATTTATTCCATGTTGCATGGCAAGGTAACTTTGAACAATGGGTACAAGATCCATTGCATATTCGTCCAATTGCTCACGCTATTTGGGACCCTCACTTTGGGCAACCAGCTGTTGAAGCTTTTACTCGTGGTGGTGCATCTGGACCTGTCAATATCGCGACTTCTGGTGTTTACCAATGGTGGTATACAGTGGGTATGCGTACAAACCAAGAACTTTATACGGGTTCTATTTTTCTACTTGTAGGGGCTGCGCTTTTCTTATTTGCTGGTTGGTTACATTTACAACCATCATTTCAACCAGCTCTTTCTTGGTTTAAAAATGCGGAATCTCGTTTAAACCACCATTTAGCAGGTTTATTTGGCGTAAGCTCTTTAGCATGGACTGGACATTTAGTACACGTAGCCATTCCAGAATCTCGCGGACAACATGTTGGTTGGGATAATTTTTTAACGGTGTTACCACACCCAGCAGGCTTAACTCCGTTTTTCACCGGAAATTGGGCAGTCTATGCTGAAAATGCAGATACAGCGAATCATCTTTTTGGAACATCTGAGGGTGCCGGAACTGCAATTTTAACGTTCTTAGGTGGCTTTCATCCACAAACACAAAGTTTATGGCTTACAGATATGGCTCATCACCATTTAGCGATTGCCGTTCTGTTTATTCTTGCCGGGCATATGTATCGTACTATTTTTGGTATTGGCCATAGCATGAGAGAAATCCTTGAAAGCCATACACCGCCAGCAGGTGGTCTGGGTGCTGGCCATAAAGGGTTATATGACACGGTAAACAATTCTCTACATTTCCAATTAGGTCTTGCTTTAGCAAGTGTTGGTACAATCTGTTCAATGGTTGCACAACATATGTATTCATTACCTGCATATGCCTTTTTAGCTCAAGATTTTACAACCCAAGCTGCATTATATACACACCATCAATATATTGCTGGTTTTATTTTATGTGGTGCGTTTGCTCATGGTGCGATTTTCTTTGTTCGTGATTATGATCCTGAAGCAAATAAAGGAAATGTTTTAGCAAGAATGTTGGAACATAAAGAAGCAATTATTTCGCACTTAAGCTGGGTAAGTTTATTTTTAGGATTCCATACATTAGGCCTTTACGTACATAATGATGTTATGCAAGCTTTTGGAACACCTGAAAAGCAAATTCTTATTGAACCTGTTTTTGCACAATGGATTCAAGCATCACACGGTAAAACTGTTTATGGTTTTGATTTTTTACTTGCAACACAAAATAGTGCAGCAACATTAGCGAGCCAAAATATCTGGTTACCGGGATGGCTTCAAGCAATTAATAGTGATACAAATTCATTATTTTTAACAATTGGACCAGGCGACTTTTTAGTTCACCATGCTATTGCATTAGGGTTACATACAACAACTTTAATTTTAGTGAAGGGCGCATTAGATGCTCGTGGCTCAAAATTAATGCCAGATAAAAAAGATTTTGGTTACAGTTTCCCTTGTGATGGCCCTGGACGTGGTGGTACTTGTGATATCTCTGCATGGGATGCATTCTATCTTGCTGTATTTTGGATGTTAAATACAATTGGTTGGGTTACTTTTTATTTCCATTGGAAACATCTTGGTATTTGGCAAGGTAATGTAAACCAATTCAATGAAAGTTCAACTTATATTATGGGCTGGCTTCGTGACTATTTATGGTTAAATAGCTCACAATTGATCAATGGGTATAATCCATTTGGTATGAATAGCCTTTCAGTATGGGCTTGGGCATTCTTATTTGGTCATTTAATCTATGCAACAGGCTTTATGTTTTTAATTTCATGGCGTGGTTATTGGCAAGAATTAATTGAAACATTAGCGTGGGCTCATGAACGTACACCATTAGCGAATCTTATCCGTTGGACTGACAAACCAGTTGCTTTAAGCATTGTTCAAGCTCGTGTAGTAGGTTTAGCACACTTTAGTGCTGGCTATATCATTACCTACGCTGCTTTCCTTATAGCAAGTACATCTGGTAAGTTTGGATAAATCATGTTTTAAAATGTATTTTTTGTGTCCAAATAACTCTATTTCAAAATATTTGAAGTAATGGGATACTAAGAATATATTCCAAAAAGGTATTTTCTTACCATTTTCAAAAACTGGTATTGACCAAATGCTGTTCCAAAATACATTTTGGAAACGATCACAACATTGTACTGACCACATGTATGTGGTCAACAAAATGGTCATAGACATATTGATCAATCGCTATTTTCTTTTGGTTCAACATCTCCTCACGGAGATGTTGAACCTTATACATTTTTGTAAAAACATCAAGAAATACAAAAAGGTGCCGCTTGTTTTTTTATCATTATCTTGCTACACTCTGAAATAAAGCAGAATATATAGGCCTTTAGCTCAGCTGGTAGAGCGGCTGCCTTACAAGCAGCGGGTCATCGGTTCGAATCCGGTAGGGCCTAATATATAATTATTATTTATAATCATGGTGACATATCTGCTACCCATTTTCTTAACGAATTCTCCTGAGCAAGTTGTAAAAGAAATGCGTACAGATTTCTTTTTTATTTCAAGCGATTTTTTTTATAAATAAATTGGTTTTGGCGCCGAAGTGTTGTCAGTGTGAGATTATGTTGTTGACGATCATGGCGTTTTCGAAGTAAACGCCCTGTCCCAGCTGGCAATAGTTGTCCAACCATAACATTTTCATGCAATCCTTGTAAAAAATCAGTTTTTCTTAAAACGGCATTTCGTAATAATACTCGGCTTACTTCCTGAAAGCTAGCAGCAACTAAAAAACTATTGGAATACATTGCGCTTCGTGTTAAACCAAGTACAAGAGGCTGATAAATAGCTGATTTATATTTTGCGCCATGCGGCCTTTTTTCGATTTCTAAATTAATTTGATTTTTTGGCAAATTAAACTTATCGATCAAAGCTATGTTGGAATTATCACTATCAATTGTCTTTGAGTTTAGATCATTTTCCAAAACATTCAACTGAAGAAGTTTTTTATTAACATTTTCAATTCGTGTTCGTAATACAATTTCACCAGGTAAAAATTGGCTATCACCTGGGTCAATAACTCGGACGCGGCTTGTCATTTCACGAACAAGAAGTTCTACATGTTTTTCAGCTAATTTTACCCCTTGACTTGAATATGCATGAAGAATATCCTTTATTAATCGTTCTTGAATTTGTCGGATACTGATTCGAATCGCTTGGGCAAATGGCCGTTTTGCTGCTACTTTGAAAGCCCTGTTTTGTAATGTATCATAACTATTTGCTTGTCCTCGAGCACGTGTTGACCGGGCTTCAAAAAGTTGTTCAATTTTTGGAATACCTTGAACAATATCTTCAGTTTGAAGTTGTCTAGATTTTAATGTTAAAATAACATCATTTTTTTCTAAAAGCTCACGTGTTTGGGTATGTGCTATTTTATCAGGGGAATACCCAATCGGATCATAAAGTGGTGGTAAAAAGGGGAAGCCCCGACGTATTACAAGGTATAAAGGATGGCTGGCAATAATTTGACCGCTTACTGGAACAGCTTGTCCAGGGAGTATTTCTTCGCCCCATCTAATAATTTGGCCTGGAGAGAAATATTTTTTACTTTCCGAAACGCCTGTAAGAACTGGAACAACAATTTTTATTCTATGCGGATTTTCTAAAACACTTATACACCGTTTTGATTTTTTTGTTGTAATACGGGTAATTTGACCATAAAGACCAGCTTTTTGACGCCAAGTAGACAAAGAAAATTCTGGGGTAACAATATGATTCTCAAAAGTTTGAAAAAGTGTATCTGAGTTAACGACTCCTTGGAAATGCTTATATGTAAAAACTGAATAAGCTATGCCCCACGAAAAAGATGAACGATTTTGTATTTGATGTCCCACAAACCGGGTTACCCGGGAATATTTGGATCCAGTTGGGATTGTTACAGATATTTTTAATGGACATTGTTGTGATTGATTTGCAATGCACAATAATGAAGATTCGACCTGAAGGCGACTAGTATGACTCTGTTGTAAAACACTTAAAAAACGCGAAGGAACTTGAAAATTATTCTGAGTACGGGTACTTTTAATGGAAACGGTTGAACGAGAATATTGATTATTTCGGGATACGAGACTATTCATCCATTTCGTTATGAATGTTTTTTTATTTGGAATTGTATATTCATTTACTTTAATAATACACGAATAGGTACGTGGTTTCAAAGAATACGTTTCAGTTTCTAAAATGTATTTTGGAAGACAAGAATATCTCTTATTTTTAAAAATACATTTTTCTTGATATGCGTGTAAAATCACGGCTTTTTTATAATGCACAAAGTTTTCATTGGTTGAAGATTTAGTTCCAACTGATTTTTGCTTGAAATAACGTTCAAACACGAGTTTTGTTTGTTTCCATTCCCCTAAAGGTGATTTATATATCGAAGCTAAACCTTGTGTTTTCAGGCGCGTTTTTTTAAACTGGGACTTTGTCATCGCAACGAATTGACTAGGTATTTCTTTTTTTATATGTATTTTTTTTCTGAAACACTTCTCTATTTGCTCATTTAAAGTCGAAGCTCCAGAGACATAAGGCCAAATACTTTGTCTAGAAATTGAAGAAGGTGATCCAAACACCTCTTCTAAACAATTTTTAATTGAAAATTGTGCAAAATCCGTCAAAGAGTTATGTTTTTTCGATTGTGAGTCGACATAAAATTCTGTATACCTATCTGTAGAGCGATTTTTGTATAAAAAAAGATAAGATTTTTCCTTTTTTTTCGAAAAGCGGGTGTCTATTTTATTTGACCAAAACACTGAACCGATTGGCCAATTTTTTGTATTAAGTGATGTCGGCGTAGGGGCTGTTAATGCGAACTCAGAGAAAACTATGGATGAATGGTGGTTTCCAACATTGAGTTGTTCGAATGATTGCATTCGGTTTTCAACGGTTTCACATGTATTCGGAAAAGTGAAATAAACTTTCTCGAACCATTGATTTACATCCCAAAGTGTATTTGCAGACGTAGTTGATAACGGATAAAAAACAAAAGATATTCCTAAATTTGCAGTATTAGACGATTTGTAGAACAATTCTGGTCCTACAATTAATTGAAACCCCGATTTTTGAAGAGTAAAACTATAAAATCCTTGTTTATACAAAGCGGAATTCGCAGTGAATGCAAGTTGTGTTTGGCCAAATCCAATATGATTTTCTACTTGTTTTAATTGGTTTTGTTGTAAAACGGAAAGTTGATATTCAAATACCGGGCTCGATATAGTAATATGATCCCCTTCACGTGCTATATTTTTTATTTTTAATCGGAACCGTGCAGAATGCGAAAGGTAAGTGGATAAAGGTTTCAAACTCCAACCAGGTCGATTTGCATAAATATGCTGAGAAGCAAAAAGCCAAAAGGTTCGAAAATCCCAATGACCCCCTTTTTGCAAGCGCATATTTTTTTCAATAAAAATTTCACCATCAAAAGGAGCACGAACTGGAGTTTGAATTTCTGGAAGTTGTGATACTTGACTTTCAGTTGGAGCAGCTTGCCCTAGTAAGTGTCCTGTTTGGATATATTCGCCTTCTTTTACAAATACAATACTACCAGGAGGTAAATCTTTTTCTAAAATGGTAAAATGAAGTCCCGGTAATGATGTTTGAATTTCACAAAGAATTCTTTGTGGAGCACGTGGCGTGTATTTCAACATATAGGCAATATGTCCATACGGAGTCCGAATAAAATGCCCTGGAATTGTTTGGAAAAACCGAATGGTACCGGAAAATGGTGCGTATATTGAAGTAAGTGAATTCGCCGCTAAAACACCTACACCCCCCGTATGAAAAGTTCGCATTGTTAATTGAGTTCCAGGCTCACCAACAGATTGACCGGCAATAATACCAACTGCTTCACCAATTTCAACTAAATTGCCTTGGCTTAAATCCCATCCATAGCATAACTGACAAACTGATTGATATGCAAGACAAGTTAAAGGAGAACGAATTCTAATCTTTAAAGGGTTTCCTTCTGTATCAATTGATGCAACACTAAATTGTTGAGCCATTAATTTTGAAATTGTATCATTTCGTTTATATTGAATAATAGTATTGGGCCTAGTTGAAGGCAGATCATGCAAACGTCCAATACCAGATTGTGCAATAAAGCTAACATCTTTTGATAATACACGACCAAGAATTCGATGTTCTAGTAATGGAGTATGACGTGAAATACCTCGTTTTGATCCACAATCGGTCATACCAACAACAATATGTTGGACCGCATATACCAAACGACGTGTCAAATATCCAGCTGTTGCGGTTCGTAAAGCTGTATCAACTAATCCTTTTCTAGCACCATAACAAGAAATAAAATATTCTGTTAAAGTTAAACCTTCTCGAAAATTACTTTGAATTGGAAATTCTAAAATATTTCCTTGTGGATCTGCCATTAATCCACGCATCGCCACTAGTTGACGAACTTGAGAAATATTTCCACGAGCTCCCGAAAAAGCCATCATATAAATAGGATTTAACACGTTTGTTGTACGGAAATAATTGATAGCAGTCTGTCTTAATAGATCACTTGTTTGATTCCAAATATCAAACATTTTTTGAGCTTTTTCAACACCATCAATTCGACCTGATAAGAGCTGTGTTTCAATATGATAAATCTGACTTAATGCGTTTGACATAAGTGTTGATTTTTGTTGCGAAATTTGAAGGTCATCCAATCCAATTGAAACACCAGCTTTTGTTGCATGATGAAAGCCGACCTCTTTAAGTTCTTCGAGAAAGTTTAGTGTAGTTTGTTCACCATAAACATCTAAAACCCAAGCAACGAGTTGTTTTAAATTGTTTTTATCAAAAGGGGCATTATAAAAAATCAAATGCTTTACTTTTTTTTGCAAAAGATCATATTCTGTGGTGTTTTGAAGAGATAAAGAGTTTTCCGGGCAAAAACGAGATGTTTCAGTCCCAAAAAGATCAATGATACGTTTAGAAACTTGTTTCATGAGTAGAGAAGCTCTCTTTAATAAATTAAATGAATTTAATAGGGTGATTAGCCCAATGCATTTGGTCACAAACTTTAGTTTGTGACCTTCCGTCTTTCGATGCCAATTATGGATTTAAATAGGGCTTTGCTGCCTTATAAAAGGTGTTATAGAGAATTACACGTCCAGGTGTAGTACGAATATATACCGCCTGTTTGGATTCAAAAAAATGAAAACCTTTTTTATCCATATTTTGAGTTGATTTCATAATAACATAGCGGTCATTAAAAATTGTCTCAGTCATTCCATTTGCATTAAGTCGATATTCAAGAGCTATATCTTTCGTTTTTGCGTACTGTTCATTTAATAAATTTTGAAAAGATTGTGACCGTGACCATCGAATCCAAACAGTTGTATGAATAGTAATTTGCTGTCGCATATATGCTTCATAAACCTGTTTCCAATTTGTAAAAAACATTGGTAAAATGCTTTTAGTAAGAGATCTTCTCGTTTTAGTCTCGGCTGATAATTGTGGTGTTGGCTTTATAATTGTTAAATAATAGCAGCCTAAGACCATATCTTGTGTCGGTAATAATAAAGGATCTCCAGAAGCAGGAGCTAATAATTGACGTCGCGCTAATAAAAGAGTCAAAGCTTCTGCCCGAGCTGGAACAGATAAGGGTACATGAACCGCCATTTGATCACCATCAAAATCTGCATTAAAGGCTGGACAAACTAATGGATGTAAAAGAATAGCTTTGCCACGAACAAGCTTTGGAAAAAATGCTTGAATACCCAACCGGTGAAGTGTTGGCGCACGATTTAATAGTACAGGGTGTTGACTAATAATTTTTTCGACTAATTTCCATGTTTTTGCGTTTGGACGAGATACTAATTGTTTTGCAATACTATTCGTTATAGCAACATTATTTTTGCGAAATGCTTTTACTAAAAAAGGAAGAAATAATTCTCCTGCCATTTGTTCTGGAATCCCACATTCATGAATTTGTAAACTTGGGCCAACAACAATTACTGAACGGCCCGAGTAATCCATTCGTTTACCGAGCAGATGTTGCCGAAAACGTCCTTTTTTTCCTTTTAACCCGTCAAGGAGGGATTTAATTGGGGTTCCAGCAACAATATTTCCAGTTTTCAAAAGTGCATCTGTTGCTTCTTGAAAATGTCGCAAATGATAACACCAAATATTCCAAGTTGCCGGTAAAATGGGATTAAAAACAGAACGACAGACACGGGTATGAAATTCCGGAGTAAAAATTCGACGATTTCGAATTATCAAAGTACGATATAAACTATTTATATCTGAGACAACAACTTCTCCGTTCATTGAAACGAGAGGGCGTAATCCGGGCGGTAACACAGGTATATAATCTAAAACCATCCATATAGGATGCGTATTTCCTTGACGAAAATAAGAAATATATTCGCTACGCTGTGTTCGTTTTGAGCATGCTTTTTCTAAACGTCCCATTTTTCCAAAAAATCGACGACGACGACGACCTTCATAGCTGCTAACATCGAGTGATAAATGGGCATAGAAAAATTGAAGCATAGTTTCAGCTTCAGCAATATAGAGTTGGGTTTCTCTTACACGATATAATAATTCGTTGTAGATTGGTGATAATGGGAAATTAGTAAAAATTTTTTTAATAGCGCTTCCGCTTGTTTCTAATGGATATGGCTGAATATGTTGTTTTACAATACGACTTATTCCATAAGTAGGGCGTCTTTTATAATTATCATATGGAATACTGACAGTAATACATGTGGCTTTCTTTAAAATATAACAAAAATAATTATAGAGATCTTCTACTTGACGCCAAGTTGTATCAAAAGTGATTCCGTATGTGTGCAAACCGTGTTGATACGGCATAGGCGGATAAGACTCTCGAGTACTCGACCATTTATTTAAATGGTCTTGTTCATGTCTCTTCGTTAAAAAAAGCCTTGGGATGGTTGGTTTTGAAAATGTTACTATTGTGTTACTAGTCTCAACTTTATTGAGTTTTGATTTGAATTGATATTTTGATTTTTTATAATAAAAATGTTTGGGTATAAAACAAAATTCTGTCCCGTACATTATCGATCGTAAATGTTTTAAAGACCATCGTAATGATACGCTGAGTGGTGATATGGGTCTTTGTAGTGCATATAATGTATGTACAACAGGTTGACTCATATCAATGTACCCTAATCGGTATCTTCGAACTCGTGAATGACACCATTCAACACCGCATTTTGGACAACGAGGAAATGTCATTCGACGATCTACTTTTTTAGTAATTTTAATACCACATGCACAAGTATAATCTTTTATTGGACCGAAAATTCTTTGACAAAATAACCCATTTAATTCAGGTTTTAACGTTTTATAATTTACTGTTTCCCAATTTTTAACCTCTCCAACCCATCCTTTTGCAAATGGACGACGGGACCAATCACGAATTTGATAAGGTGAAGCGACTGAAATTTGTAAATTTTGAAAGTATTTTTTTTTCATTGTTTTATTCTCAAAATCATTTTTTTGATTTTGTGTATATGTTGATACATAATTCGATCAAAAACTCGAACTAGGTATCAACATATACTATGTACCCATTTCCACAATGTGGTGACCGTTTTGTTGACCACATACATGTGGTCAAATGTATTGTGGAACACGTTTTGGTCAAGAGCTACACAATATATTTGGGTGACTATTTCCACAATATATTGTGGAACAGTATTTGGTCAATGAATTACATTTGGTCAACTGTGGAACAATATTTGATCAATACCTTCAATTTAAATTAAAAAGGGTTTTATAATGTATCTAACCGATAAAGATTAAAATAGGATGTTGGTTTTCGACGTCTCGAAGATGCGCTTCGACCATAAACATGAAAATCAAAACATAATGCTTGTAATTCTCGCAATAAAATTTTAAAACTTTCTCCTTGTCCTAAAAGATGACGCCATTTTTTTTGCGGCCGCTGACTTGATGAAAGCATTCGGTGAGCAAAAGCTTCTCGACCTTCAAGGTCGTCAGATTTTATTGTAAAAAATTCTTGTAACGTATAAGCAGCCCCATAGGCTTGTAAAGCCCATAATTCCATTTCACCTACGCGCTGCCCCCCTCTTCGAGCACGGCCACGAACTGGTTGTTGCGTTATAAGGGAATATGGTCCAGTAGATCGGGCATGAATTTTATCGGTAACTAAATGAACTAATTTGAGCATATATGCGGACCCAACGGTTACAGCTTGATCAAAAGCTTCACCAGTACGTCCGTCAAAAATTTTCATTTTGCCCGGATGGTGTGGTTCAAATAACCATGGATTACCCGTTTTAATTGAAGCTTCATACAGTTTTGAATAGACTACACTTCGAGAGGCCTCTGCACCATATTTTTCATCAAACAATTCAATTTTATAGGATTCATTCAAATATCTTCCCGCTAAACCTAATAAACATTCTAAAATTTGACCAACGTTCATTCGTGATGGAACACCTAATGGGTTTAAAATAATATCTAGTGGAGTTCCATCCGGTAAAAAAGGCATATCTTGAATTGGAATAATTTTCGAAATAACACCTTTATTGCCATGTCGGCCAGCCATTTTGTCACCAACTTGAATTTTTCTTCTTTGTAGAAAGAAAATTCTTACTCTTAAAATTGAATTTCGAGGAGCAACGGAGACTAAATCAGGTTCTCGTGGTGGTAAATTTTCTATTCCTAAAATAATACCCTGTAAGCCTTTTGGTACACGTAAACTGACATCTAAAACACATTCATTATCACGTCCAAGAACGGCATTATGGAGCTTAAAAAATTGTTGCTGTCGTGATAACCCTTCTTTTCGTGGTAAAATTTTTCGTACTAAAATATCACCTTCTGAAACCCAACTTCCAACTGGAATAATTCCTCGAGCATCTAATCGATTAATTCTTTCTCGATCATCAGGTTGAAAAAAATGTCGAATAACGGGAAGACTTGTATCTTTTGTAATATACTCTAAACCTTCTGATGTATTTCGTACTTCGGTTTCATAACTATCAATATGAAATGACGTAAATATATCTTCGGTTACAAGCCGTTCACTTAATAATAAAGCATCTTCAAAATTATAGCCTTCCCAAGGGATATAACCAACTAAAACATTTTTCCCAAGTGCAACACGACCACCAACGCTTGCACTTCCATCTGCAATAAGATCAGTTTTTTCGACCCATTCATGTTCTCTTATTGTAGGACGGTGAACACGACAAGTACTTTGGTTTGTTCCACGATATCGATCGAGATATGCACTTAAACAAGAAATATTTATGGAAGACAATGTCGAACTTTTTTTCGAGTTCATTGTCTCGGACCATTGAGACTTTATACTTCGAGAAGTAAATAATTGATTTCGAGACCTTTGGTTAGATTTGAGTACTCGGTTTGGAAATGTTTCAATAATATCAAGAGTTTTTAACGCTGGTTGTATGTGCGTCCAATTTTTCAGCTTTTTATTTTCTATTGTAGTTTCGTGTAAATTCCCATATACTCGTATTCCATGTGATTGTACTGTGGTTATTAATCCTGCATGATGCGTTTTTAAACTATGCCCAACATCAGCAATAACGCGAGCTTCAAGCCCGGTTTGTACGGTTGGCGCTTCTGGATTTATTAATGGTACAGCTTGTCGCTGCATATTTGAACCCATGAGTGCTCGATTTGCATCATCGTGTTCTAAAAATGGAATAAGGCTAGTAGCAGCAGATATTAATTGCAAAATACTAATTGCATGCCAAGTGATATCAGTGCCAAGTCGATACTCAAATCGCCAATTTGTGCGAATCGGTAGACGAGTTTGAGGAAAACAATCAAATAGAGAAAGTCCAATATCAGGTGGGGCAATAGTTGCACCATCGTCCTGAAAAAGCTGTAAATATTGAGGAGGAATTGTTGTTTGCGTTTGATTTTTTATTACTGGAAAATATGGTGTTTCCAATTTACCAAAAGCATCGTAACGAGTAAAAAGCGTAAATGAATTAACTAATCCTGCATTTTGTCCCTCTGGCGTTTCAATTGGACATAATCGTCCATAGTAAGTTGGATGAATACCACGAATATCAATTGTGGTTTGTTTCCGACTTACTCCTCCAGGACCTAAAACAGTAACACGTCTTTTATGCGTTGCTTCTGCTAATGGGTTTGTTTCATCCATATATTGAGATAACATGCCAGTAGTAAAAAAACTTTTCCACGCTTTACTGACATACTTTGAAAGGCCAGCCCTATTATATCGCCATAATTTATATGTTTGACCTGCTGCTACTCCAATAAATCTTCGTTGTAAAAGTCGAGTAAAATCACGTACACCTCGTGTTAATTCGTCTTGTAAAAAATCCCCACATCCCCGAACACGTTTATTTCCAAGACTATCAATATCGTCGGGTAATCGATCATTATTGCTTAATTCGATTAAAGCTTGTGTTGTCAATAAAAGATCGTGCCGAGTTAAATGAATATGGCTAAGATAAGCATCACTCTTAATTTTATGACAAAATTGCTGCCGACCAATTACACCTAGTCTACGATTTCGAGGATTCCAAATGACTTTTCGAAAAAAAGTACGACTACTTGTATCTGTAATTTTTTGAGAAGGGTAATGCGCTGTATATTCTTGAAAATGTGCATATAAAAATTTCCAAGCAGCTTGTGGTGTATTAGGTAATTCAAAAATGGGATCAGTATTACTCGTATTTTGCCGTAATAAGTTTGCCCGTAATACTATATGTTCCAGTCGACTTTTTGGAACAATTTTTTTCAAAAATGACGGCACATGAAATTGACTTCGCCAGCTATTGAGAGAAACGATTTGACGGGATGTTAACCCGTTTTTTACGTCTTGCATCGAAAAACCTAAAGCACTGAGAAAAACAATGAGGGGTACTTTTTTTCTCAGTAAACGGGTTGTAATCCAAGCTCTTTCTTTTTTATCACGAGTTAAAGTGATCCAGCCCCCACGTTCAGGGACAATTCGAACAGTATGGATATTAGTACGAGAATCTTCAGGTAATAGATAAATTCCTGGGTTACGTACCATTTGATGTAAAACAACGCGATAAATTCCATTAATAATAAAGTGACCTGTTATTGTAATTACTGGCAAAAATCCTAATAAAAGCCAATCAATTTTAGGTCGATGCCATGCAGTTGATGTTATAGAAATAGGCACATAAACGGAACAGCCATAACTTTTCTCCATTCTAATAGCTTGGCGAATTGTTCGCTCCGGTTTTCGAAATGTAATTTGTTCGGGAAGAAATGTAATTTTAAAAACATGCCCACCAGAATAGATAGTTATGGGATCGACTTGATGCAATGCTTGTAAAAAACCTGATTGAACAAATTTTTTAAAGCTGGCTCGCTGCATTTCTACAAGGTCGGGGATCATTATGTCGCGAGTATTTGGTTGGTTATTGAAATTATTTGTAATTAATAATTTCTTGTTGGTATCGAAAACCTTAAAGGATTTATTTTTATAAAGCATAATTTTATTTTGTGCTATAATCAAAATATAGCGTAATTCATTATATATATATCAACATATACATTTTGAAAAATCAGACCTAGCACAGGGTTCAAATCTGAGCAAGGCGGTATAGCCAAGTGGTAAGGCAGTGGATTGCAAATCCTCTATTCCCCAGTTCAAATCTGGGTGCCGCCTAAAAATGTGTTTAGTACAACATTGAAAAATCATTGTAGCTAATGGATTTTTTAAAGAATTTTTATTTTATTACCATTGACCAAATGTTTTTCCATAGTACTGTGACCAAATACATTTGGTCAACTGTGGAACTGGTCAACAAAAAACTCATTGTAATACAATGATACTATGCCTTAAAACTTCCCATTCAAAAACGGAGGATTAAAGGTTGAAATGAAACAATATAAGAAAATAATAGAAGGGATTCATCGCGATAGTATTTTACTACTATCTACTCTCATAATAATATCAACCCATAATGCTGCTCCTTTTCAGGCCTGACATGGTTTTAGGTAATATGTTACAGAGTGATGAATCCATTTTTTATTGTACCATTTAGTCTTCTTATATGTCGAGTATTTTTTAACAGATTAAATTATAGAGTGATAAGGGGCTTTTTGCCCCTTATCACTTTGTTGACCAAATACATTTGGTCAATCTGATCGGTGTCATTTATCGAAATTCATTAACATGTTTTTCCACAGTTGACCTTTTTGTTGACCACATGTATGTGGTCAGTAAAATAGATGTTGGAACAGTATTTTGTCAACGAACTGGTCAACAAAAAAAAATTAAAATAACCCGAGTGTTAATGAAATATCAATAGGTAAGGTTGCCCCAATACCAAGCCAAATTGAAACAACTGTACCGATTAAAAATACAGTACTTGCGACTGGGCGTCGGAATGGGTTTTGGAATTTATTGATATTTTCAATAAATGGAACTGTAATAAGTCCAGCAGGTACGGCTGCCATTAAAACTACGCCTAATAATTTATTTGGAACAGTACGTAAAAGTTGGAAAACAGGGTAGAAATACCATTCTGGAAGAATTTCAAGAGGAGTTGCAAATGGATTTGCGGGTTCGCCTGTTGCTGCTGGATCTAATACAGCTAACCCAATTAAACAAGCAAAAGTCCCAAAAATAACAACTGGGAACATGTATAAAAGATCATTTGGCCATGCCGGCTCACCATAATAGTTATGACCCATTCCTTTTGCAAGTTTAGCGCGTAAAATTGGATCTGATAAATCAGGCTTTTTAGTAACTGCCATATTTTCTTTATCTCCTTGTATATGTAGTAAATTTAAGTGCTTTTCAATGTTTTTCAGTATTACAAGTGTGCAAAAACATCTTTGTTGACCAAATGCATTTGGTCAATACAATAAGTTTGTTTAAAGTGGTCCAGAAATACCTTGTTTACGGATCATTAAAAAGTGCATTAACATAAACACAGCGGTTAATAATGGTAACACAAATGTATGTAAACTATAAAATCGTGTTAAAGTTGATTGACCAACACCAACCCCACCTCGTAAAATTTCTACTAAACCAGGGCCAATTACAGGAATAGCATCAGGAACACCAGTTACGATTTTTACAGCCCAATATCCAATTTGGTCCCATGGTAATGAATACCCTGTTACACCAAAGGATACAGTACAAACAGCCATAATAACACCAGTAACCCAAGTAAGTTCACGTGGTTTTTTAAACCCACCAGTTAAATAGACGCGGAAAACATGTAAAATCATCATTAAAACCATCATGCTGGCTGACCAACGATGAATTGAACGAATCAGCCATCCAAAATTGACATCTGTCATAATATATTCTACAGATGCAAATGCTTCCGCAACTGTTGGGCGATAATAAAAAGTCATCGCGAATCCTGTTGCTACTTGCACAAGAAAGCAGGTAAAGGTAATACCACCAATACAATAAAAAATATTTACATGCGGCGGAACATATTTACTTGAAATATCATCAGCAATGGCTTGAATTTCTAAACGTTCTTCAAACCAATCGTATATTTTTGACATAATTTTAAGTTATGAAACAGCATACATTTTTTATTAATATCACCATGAGCTCTAAAAGCAAACTATGGTCCATATTATATAATGTATGGCAAAACTAGAATCAATCACAAATAGGCTAAATGTATTATATCTTTATTATCAAGTGTATAAAATTATTTTTTTTTAAACACTTCATAATCTATCGGACTTTTGTTGACCAAATACTGTTCCACAATGTTGTGACCGTTTCCAAAATGTATTTTGGAACAACATTTGGTTAATTGTGGAAATGGTCATAAGAAGCTCCTAGTGCATAATTTGACAAGGGCCTCAAAATATAGTTGATTAGAAGGCCCTTAACTTGGATTGTTTGCTGCCCAATTCGGGTCAACAGTTACTAAATCTACAAGTCCATACGCTCGAGCTTCTTGTGCTGATAAAAATTGGTCACGATCCATATCACGCGAAATTCGACTCAACGGTTGACCTGTTTGTTGGGCATAAATTCTTCCAATTTGTCGCCGAATACGCATTACTTCTTCTGATTCTGAAATAACTTCAGATGCTTGTCCTTTACTTCCACCTTCTGGTTGGTGAATCATAATTCTCGAATGTGGAAGAGCAATTCGTTTTCCACGTGTTCCGCCTGCTAATACAAATGACGCCATAGATGCTGCTGATCCAACACACAGTGTTGTTACATCAGCTTCAATATAATGCATTGCGTCATATAGTGCAATACCACACGTTACTGAGCCACCGGCGGAATTAATATGAAGATATAATTCTTGACTACTATCTTCAGCACTTAAATATAGCATAATGCCTATTAGTTGATTTGCTAATTCATCTCCTAATTCTTGGCACATAAATAATACGCGTTCCCGATATAATCGGGTAAATAAATCAACCCATTGTGGAGCAGGCTCGCCGGGTAATCGAAATGGAACTTTTGGGACACCAATTGGCATATTTTTTAACGTTTTTTAGTTTTTTATTAAGACTGGATGGAAAATTCCTTAGAGTTGTTTTCCAAGAGTTATTTTTAAGAGGAATGTTTAGTCAGACTATATTTTTTCTAGCGTAGAATAAAAAATTAAAAAATTTTCTTTATATATTAGTATACTGAAAATGAAAAGAAAAATCTATTCAAAATTATTTTTATTTCTTACAATGACTAAGTGTTTCGTTATAATTGCGATTTTTATGAATGTGAATAGATTAAAAAAAATAGAATAATATTGTGTTTTTTTTTACTCATTTATAATAACTATATAGATAATAAAAAAAATTTTATAAAATTGTTATCACATATTTATTTAATATGATATACTATATTGTAGATATACGAAATGTACACTCTCGCTAATTTGTATACCATTTTATAAAAATTAAATGAGTTGTGCAACAAAACGTGTACGAAAAAGAAAGAAAGTAAAAAAAAATTAAATTACAACATTGTGATATGGGTCTTCCTTGGTATCGTGTTCACACAGTTGTATTAAACGATCCAGGTCGTTTAATTGCTGTACATTTAATGCACACATCATTAGTTTCTGGTTGGGCTGGTTCAATGGCTTTTTATGAACTTGCAGTTTTTGATCCATCTGATCCGGTACTTAATCCTATGTGGCGTCAAGGGATGTTTGTACTTCCTTTTATGACCCGTTTAGGTATTACACAATCATGGGGTGGTTGGACAATTAGCGGTGAAACAGCAACTAATCCAGGTATTTGGAGTTACGAAGGTGTTGCCGCTGCACATATTGTTCTATCAGGATTACTTTTTGCTGCATCAATTTGGCATTGGGTATACTGGGATTTAGAATTGTTCCGTGATCCTCGTACAAATAATCCAGCTTTGGATTTACCAAAAATTTTTGGTATTCATCTTTTCTTATCTGGACTTTTATGTTTTGGATTTGGTGCTTTCCATGTAACAGGATTATTTGGGCCAGGCATTTGGGTTTCTGATCCATATGGTATCACTGGTAGTGTACAAGCTGTATCTCCTTCATGGGATGCAACCGGATTTGATCCTTACAATCCAGGTGGAATTTCTGCTCATCATATTGCCGCAGGTATTCTTGGTGTACTGGCAGGACTATTCCATTTATGTGTTCGTCCACCACAACGTTTATATAACGGTCTTCGTATGGGGAATGTTGAAACAGTTCTGTCAAGCAGTATTGCTGCTGTGTTTTGGGCAGCGTTTGTCGTTGCGGGAACTATGTGGTATGGCTCTGCAGCAACTCCAATTGAACTATACGGTCCAACGCGTTATCAATGGGATTTAGGATTCTTCCAACAAGAAATTCAACGACGTGTACAAACAAGTTTAAGTGAAGGCAAGTCACTTCCACAAGCGTGGTCTGAAGTTCCTGAAAAATTAGCTTTTTATGACTATATTGGTAATAACCCAGCAAAAGGTGGTTTATTCCGTGCAGGTGCAATGAATAGTGGTGATGGTATTGCAGTGGGCTGGTTAGGCCATGCTGTTTTTACAGATAAACAAGGTAATGAACTGTTTGTTCGTCGTATGCCAACCTTCTTTGAAACATTCCCAGTAGTTCTACTTGATAAAGATGGAGTTGTTCGTGCTGACGTTCCATTCCGTCGTGCGGAATCAAAATATAGTATTGAGCAAGTTGGTGTATCAGTAACTTTCTATGGTGGTGAATTAGATGGTGTGACTTTCTCAGATCCAGCAACTGTTAAAAAATATGCTCGTCGTGCACAATTAGGTGAAATTTTTGAATTTGATCGTGCAACACTACAATCAGACGGCGTATTCCGTTCAAGTCCACGAGGATGGTTCACTTTTGCTCATTTATGTTTCGCATTACTTTTCTTCTTTGGTCATATTTGGCATGGTGCTCGTACTATCTTCCGAGATGTATTTGCGGGTATTGATGCAGACTTAGATGAACAAGTTGAATTTGGTGCGTTCTTAAAACTTGGTGACACTTCAACACGTCGTCAATCTGTATAACACGTTTATCAATCAAGGATTTTTTTCTATGGAAGCATTAGTCTATACTTTTTTACTGGTTGGGACATTAGGGATTATCTTTTTTAGTATTTTCTTTAGAGAACCACCTCGCATTGTTAAGTAACAATCGTTTTTATACGAATTGATTATGTAATATTTGAATTCGTGAGTAGTCATACTCACGAATTCGTTTTAATACGCCTTTGAAGTCTTATTTTCTGTGACCGTTTCTATTGGCCATTTCCACAATGTATTTGGTCAATGGTAAAACAGAGACATAAATCTACTATAAATTAACTTAATCCTCATGTTCTTCAAAAGGATCTCTTAATTTTTTTGAGGGTGGACCAAAACCAACATAAATTGAATACCCAGTAATACTAATAAGCAAACATGATAAAAAAATTGTAAAAAAAAACGCTGGACTTTCCATTGAGACTTTTGTAAATTATTAGATAATTTTTAAATACTAATGGTCTTCCAAAATGCATTTTGGAAACATACATTAAGTTATTTCTTATTGTAGCAGACAAATCTACATAATCATATCTCTTTTTTTTTATTTTAATTGTTTCACTATCTTTTAAAAAAAGATTGTTTGATAAAAATTTTTCAGATATAATAATTGTATAAGAAGTTAAAAAATTAGTAGATAACGAAATATATTTACTACTCGTTTTTCCACCAGCATTCTTTTTTTTAACAAGTTACAGAAAGTAAAACAAAATATATTTGATATAATTAATCTATGGCAACTGGAACTACTTCAAAAGGAAAATCAAGTTCAATGGAACCAGGAATGGTAACACCATTAGGAACATTATTAAAACCACTTAATTCAGAATACGGAAAAGTTGCACCGGGTTGGGGCACAACTGTTATTATGGGTGTATTTATGGCTTTATTTGCTGTGTTTCTTGTAATTATTCTTGAAATTTATAATAGTTCAGTACTTTTAGATGATGTAACAATGAGTTGGCAATCATTAGCAAAATAATTGCGTTTTGTTGACCAGTTCGTTGACCATTTCCAAAATTTATTTTGGAATAGCATTTGATCACCACAATGGTGTAACCAAATACATTTGGTCAATTAATGCTTCAACTCTTAAATACTGAATGTATTTGCCACGTCCAACATAATGTTGTTGGATGTGGCTTTTAAGAATCATCGAAAACTTGCTCGATATAACAAACAATATATATTGGGGATAGAGAGACTTGAACTCTCACGGTTCAATGAACCAACGGATTTTCAGTTTAAAATATGAAACTGGACTCTATCTTTACCCTCCATAACATATGGTTAGGGTAGCTCCCGTCGAGTCTCTGCACCTATTACCAATATATTCTTGGTAACTTGACTCAAGATTGCTACATAACTTCATTAATGTATAGTTTTTAGTTTCCTTGAATTTGAGAGCAGTCATTTGAAAAGTTTCCCTCTCAAAGCTCAATGAATTCGATTTGTACCTTTAAGTCCGTTGCGTCTACCGATTCCGCCATATCCCCTACTTTTAAGAACTACTATAATAATATCAGAAAAGAGAAGTAAAGACGAGTTGTTTTTTTCGATAACCATGATAAACTATAAACTACAATATTAAATGAAACATATTTTTTTCTTTAATGGAATTCGACTTGAAGGTCGAAGGTTCCATCTGGGTCGATGCCCGAGTGGTTAATGGGGGCGGATTGTAAATCCGCTGGTTATGCCTACGCTGGTTCAAATCCAGCTCGGCCCAATATATATAAAGGGATCTGCGAAATAATAACTTACTTTTTTTTTTTGCGAACTCATTAAAATTCGCAAAAAAAGAGTTATAAAGAAATTTCACTCATAATCTTATCATTTTTAGTTGTTTTGGCTTGCAGCTGTTTTAACATACAAAATTAAAAGAAATGATGTTGGAATGATAATAAATAATGCAGTTGCAATAAGGCCAAGAATATTTACTTCCATGGATTTATACTCCTTATTCTTCTCAAAATAAAATTGAGATTTTATACTTATTCATATTGTACGTGAAAACAAATAAAAGAAACAACCTTTTTAATTTTTATAGACATTAGGATACGAAAGTGACCTTATTCAAGTAAAATTTCAAATATCCCTAGACTCTTATTTTAGTGTCATAAATTGCATAAAGCAGTTGTAGCTTAATAAGCTATTCATTGTATTTCTATTCGGAAAGGAGAGGATTCGAACCTCCGATAGTCTTTCAACTACGTCGGTTTTCAAAACCGATGCATTCAACCACTCTGCCACCTTTCCAATCACCAAATGTATTTGGTCAATATCTCGAATTATGTCGAGAAAGCGGGTAACGCGATTCGAACGCGCGACATGCACCTTGGCAAGGTGCCGCTCTACCACTGAGCTATACCCGCAGCTTTTTTATAAAAAACGAAACTGATCCCTTAGAGTAGTATTACTAGTATTTAAACATTGTATGAGGAAAAAGTTTTTTATTTTTTACTTTTGTTTATCATAATATCAAAGTAGAATTATATACACAAGATTAATGTCATTATTTGATATTAATGTCATTATTTGATTCAAGGTGTTATTCATAGAGCTAATGTATTTATTTAAAATGTAATGAAATATACTTGACAAAATTCTTTTTATATTCTATTTTATATATATCATCTGTATTAAATAAAGCGGAGTAGAGCAGCCTGGCAGCTCGTTAGGCTCATAACCTAAAGGTCGTAGGTTCGAATCCTACCTCCGCTCCGTCACTCAGAAAAACAAATTTTTAAGTAAAGTTTTTAACTCGTTTTTTATTATGCCCCCATCGTCTAGAGGCCTAGGACATCTCCCTTTCACGGAGGAAACGGGGATTCGAATTCCCCTGGGGGTACACTGTAATTACAACTCTTATTAACCAAATATATTTGGTTACCTCTATTGACTCTTTATCTTCAATATTGTAATATTGAAATAAGAGATATAGGAAGTTTTTTTTTATTTTTGTAATATATATAATTTTTCTATATGCTTTTGGTCAGTGAAAATAGTCACGATAAAAAGAAAAAATAGACTAGACAAAAAAAGAAGCCATTGCTACAATGATTAGTAGCACGATATAGAACTTCGTAGATTTTTATTATTTAATCCGCCACAATTTCATAAAAGATTCACTGACTAAAAACTTTTCTAGTCAAAGTGTTGGCCAGTTCGTTGACTAAATGCTGTTCCAAAATACATTTTGGGAACGGTCACCACAATGTATTGTGGAAAAACATTTAGTTAATGTATTGCAAATAATTTTAAAAATTTGCTTTTCAAGAAAAAAAATAGTGCATAAAGCTCGTATTTTACCTAAGCATTTCTTGCTATTTCTAGAATATACTACAATTATAAATTAAGGATGAGTTATGACTCGAGTAAAACGTGGAAACATTGCTCGAAAACGTCGTAAGCATATATTACAACTTGCGTCAGGATTTCGAGGTTCATCATCAACATTATTTCGTACTGCACAACAACAAACAATGAAATCATTGCGATATGCTTATCGTGATCGTCAACAAAAGAAAAGAGCGTTCACACGTGTATGGGTTACACGTTTAAATGCAGCAACTCGTTGTTATGGGATTAACTATAGCACATTTCGCCATTCATTAAAAACTTCTGGTGTACTTCTTAATCGCAAAATTTGTAGTCAAGTCGCATTACGTGATGCATTGGCTTTTCAACAACTTTTAGACAGTGTTGATACGAATGAATAAAAACTAATTAGGGAGGTCTAAAAAAATAATATGGTGGGAATTCAAAATAAAGGGCCGCGATATACAAAAACGAAGCGTAAACCGTTACCAGTTGTAATTATAAAAACAGGTACGGTTGGTAATTGGACAGCAGCTCGGCCCGCACCGCGATATACAATTGATTATAAAAACACAAAATTACTAGTACAATGCATTAGTCCACAAGGAAAAATTTTATCACGTCGAGCAAGCGGATTAACAGCTAAACAACAACGTGTTATGGCTAAAGCGATTAAAAGAGCAAGAATGGGTGGGTTATTACCGTTTGTAAATTTAGATATTGTTACACGTGTACGATAGACATTTGTAAAAGTTCTACGTTGTACAATTTTTTATACATAAAGTTTGAAAAACTGAAAAGACTATTTAATAATCTATTTTTTTGAGACAATAAAAGCAAGATATATAAATTCACGCCTTGTAGGACTTGAACCCACGACATTAGGTTTTGGAAACCTACGTTCTACCAACTGAACTAAAGGCGTATCGGCTTTCGGGATGACAGGATTCGAACCTGCGACCTCCTGTTCCCAAAACAGGAGCGCTACCAAACTGCGCTACATCCCGTAGCAAGATAGATATTCTTTAGAATACACAAGTGAATAAAAACTTGCAAGTTTTTATTTAAAATTATGCATTTTAAAGAATATTCAGATATTTATTATTCCAAATCATTATCTAATTAAGGAGATTTCATTCATGAAAGATTTTAAAACATATTTATCAACAGCTCCCGTTCTTGCAATTATTAGTTTAACAGTTGTAGCTGGTCTTTTAATTGAAATTAATCGATTCTTCCCAGATGCATTAATTTTTGCTTTATAACTGAAGAACTGTTACTTTTGAGTATTAACTACAAAAGTCAATACTCAAAAGTAACAGTGTGACCGTTTCCAATAGCTTTTGACTCAAACTATTTGGTCAACGAACACGTTTTGGTCAAGAGCCACACAATCCTTTGTGGAATTACATTTGGTCAAATAGATACATGAATATAAATTTATAGCGTCCCTCTTCGATTCCTTTATGCCAACAATTCAACAACTTGTGCGATCTGCGCGAATGCGTATGACAAAAACAACAAAATCACCAGCTTTAAAAAGTTGCCCCCAACGACGTGGCGTCTGCACACGTGTATATACAACGACACCGAAAAAACCAAATTCAGCACTTCGAAAAGTTGCTCGAGTTCGGCTATCATCTGGGTTTGAAGTGACTGCTTATATTCCAGGAATTGGGCATAACTTACAAGAACACTCTGTGGTATTAGTACGTGGAGGGCGAGTAAAAGATTTACCTGGTGTTCGTTATCATATTGTTCGTGGAACACTTGATACGGCTGGTGTTAAAGGTCGCGGACAAGGTCGTTCAAAATATGGCGTAAAACGCCCAAAATAGAGAAATAATTAGTAGAAATTATGCCGCGTAGACGCACCCCCAAAAAACGTATTGTATTACCGGATCCTGTTTATGAAAGTCGATTAATCGAACTACTTGTTCGTCAAATAATGCGCCAAGGAAAAAAATCATTAGCGTATAAAATTATTTATGATTGTATGAATCAATTGGCTGACACGACACAGCAAGAACCACTTGCTGTAATTGAACAAGCAGTTAGAAATGCTACCCCTCTTTTAGAAGTAAAAGCCCGTCGTATTGGGGGGTCCACATATCAAGTTCCTCTTGAAGTTCGTCCCGATCGTGGGACTGCATTAGCAATTCGGTGGATTTTAACATCATGCCGAAATCGTGCTGGTAAAACGATGGCAAATAAACTTACTCAAGAATTTATTGATGCATCAAAAAATACTGGTAATGCTGTTCGAAAACGTGAAGAGATGCATAAAATGGCAGATGCGAATAAAGCTTTTGCAAAGTATAGATTTTAAATAGTTTATACCCTATTTTTACAAATTAGTTAATAGTTCTATATGACCAAATATATTTGGTCACTTAACGTTGTTATAGAATTTAGCGTTATATTATTTAGATAACTATGAACTAATTTGTAAAGATTGTGTTGACCAAATACATTTTGTTACACATTATATTTAATGACTCATAGTGTTCTTTGACCAAATAGTTTTAGTAAAAAAAAAATGGCATTTGGTCATCGACTTAATTATATCTCCGAATTACGACTCTCTATTTTAAAAAAGGTAGTCATTATCAAGATTAAATACATTTTTTCGTTTAGTAATAATCTCTTTTAATAGAGTTTGTTTCATAAATGCTAAAAAACTTTTACTCTAAACTAAAAAAAAAGGAATATCATATGGCACGTGAAAAATTTGAGCGTAAAAAACCACACGTAAATATTGGTACAATTGGTCATGTTGACCATGGTAAAACTACATTAACTGCAGCGATTACTATGGCATTAGCGACTCGTGGTGGCGGAAAAGGTAAAAAATATGATGATATCGATTCAGCCCCAGAAGAAAAAGCGCGGGGTATTACAATTAATACTGCCCATGTTGAATATGAAACTGATGCACGTCATTACGCACATGTAGACTGTCCAGGCCATGCTGATTATGTAAAAAACATGATTACTGGTGCAGCACAAATGGATGGTGCTATTTTAGTTGTTTCTGGTGCTGATGGCCCAATGCCACAAACAAAAGAACATTTATTATTAGCAAAACAAGTTGGTGTACCAAATATTGTTGTTTTTCTTAATAAAGAAGATCAAGTGGATGATGCTGAACTTTTAGAGCTTGTTGAATTAGAAATTCGTGAAACACTAGATAAATATGAATTTCCAGGTGATGAAATTCCAATTGTTTCGGGATCTGCTTTATTAGCTTTAGAGGCATTAAGCGAAAATCCATCAATTCAACGCGGTGAAAATAAATGGGTTGATAAAATTTTTGATTTAATGGATCAAGTAGATACTTATATTCCAACACCTGAACGTCAAACAGATAAACCTTTTTTGATGGCAGTAGAAGATGTTTTCTCAATTACTGGTCGTGGTACAGTAGCAACGGGTCGTGTTGAACGTGGAACAGTAAAAATTGGCGACACGGTAGAAATTGTTGGATTAGCGGATACAAAAACAACAACTGTAACAGGTTTAGAAATGTTCCAAAAAACATTAGATGAAAGCGTTGCTGGGGATAACGTTGGTGTTCTTTTACGTGGTGTTCAAAAAACAGATATTGAACGTGGGATGGTTTTATCAAAACCAGGAAGTATTACCCCGCATACTAAATTTGAAGCACAAGTCTACGTTCTAACAAAAGAAGAAGGTGGCCGTCATACTCCATTCTTCCCTGGATATCGTCCTCAATTTTATGTCCGTACGACAGATGTGACGGGAAAAATTGAGAATTTCCGTGCAGATGATGATAGTGCAACACAAATGGTTATGCCGGGTGACCGTATTAAAATGATGGTCGAACTGATTCAACCAATTGCTATTGAAAAGGGTATGCGATTTGCAATTCGTGAAGGTGGTCGGACAGTTGGCGCTGGTGTTGTAAGTACTATTTTAGCTTAAATTAGATCTTATTACCCAGTACAAGCTGCGATACATTCGCAGCTTGTACATTTCTTTTTTATGAATAAATAACGAAAGCATAATTAAAATAATAATTCAAATACAAAAGATTCAAGTCGAGTTTCATTAAGGTAACGATCATGACTAAACTACAACAAGTTGTTCAAACAATTCAATCTGGGCAGTTGAAAATTAATCTTCCAGAAATTCGTGTTGGGGATGTAGTACGTGTTGGGGTCGCAATTCAAGAAGGCAATAAACAACGAGTTCAACCTTTTGAAGGGGTTGTTTTAGCTCAACATAAATCACACTCAAATACCAGTATTACAATTCGCAAAACGTTACAAGGAATTGGAGTTGAACGCGTATTTCCACTTCATGCGCCATGTGTGACAAGTATTCACGTGTTGCGACGAGCTCATGTCGCTCGAGCAAAATTATATTATTTACGTACAAGAACAGGAAAAGCAACTCGTTTAAAAGAAAAATTTACAACCCTGCCGGAACCATGGATTCAAGAAATTGCTTCTTAATTCTTAGCAATATCTTTATCTAATTATATATTTATGTGATGTTCCATATGCAACTAAAACAAACTAGTGTTCGTTATCCTATTGAAGGAGCCCGACGGATAAGTAATTATATCTGGGGAACCGTAATGTTTATTGGAGGTCTTGGGTTTTTTTTAACCGGTTTATCAAGCTATTTTGGTTTTGCTCTTTTACCTTTTATTCATACGGATACAGTCCAATTTTTTCCACAAGGTATTGTAATGTGTTTTTATGGTACCGTTGGTTGCATTTTAGGTGCATATATTTGGCTTAGTGTTCTATGGAATTTAGGGGAAGGGTTTAACGAAATTAACCTCGAACGTGGTTATATTCGCATTTTTCGATGGGGATTTCCTGGTAAGCACCGTAAAATTGATTTTCAATATCCAATTGGGGATGTTGAAGGTATTAGACTGGATCTTCAAGAAGGCTTTACAAATCGTCGCGCTTTATATTTAAAACTGCGCGGAAATCGAGAAATTCCATTAACACGAGTTGGGCAACCAATAACCATTCAAGAATTAGAAACACAAGCTGCAGAGCTAGCAAAATTGCTTCAAGTGTCCATTGAAGGGCTGTAATCAGTGACCAAATACTTTTGGTAAGACTATCGTCTTCGTTCTCTTTTTTTTAGTATGTATGATTTTCGCTTGGTTTAGTTTTACTATCATACGGAAATCATACTTCTTTTTTCTGCAACTCTAGAAAAATAAAATAAACAATCTAGTCTGAGCATCGTAACGTTGACCAAATGTATACTTCCACAATGAATTGTGGAAAAGGTCATGATAATCACCAGATAATTGTTTCCTATGACTAATTTCAATCCATACTTAGAAGATATGGAATCGATCCCTCGTTCCATTTTTTTCGTATTTAAAAGGCTTGTACGACAATTATTTCCTGGCCTTGCGGAACTTGCAGTGCAAGAATTTCGTATTTCAAGATATAGAGTTGTCCTAGCTTTTAAATGTCTTCTTACTTTAATATTAGTACCACTATTAGTTTATCTGATCTCAAAACCTTTTTTTATTACACCTTTAGTTACTCGCTATTGGGAACAACAAGAGACCAGTCGCTCATTAGACGCTCAACAACAAAAGGAGTTTACCGCCGAAATTCATGCTTTTCAAAAACAACTTGATTTTGAAAAATTGGTTGATCCACAAACTCAAAAGTATTATAATGATCGTTTACAATTAAAACGTCGTGATCTTCGACATGAATACGACATTAGAAATATTCATGGATTAAGTAATTTTTTTACGGATGTTTTAACGTATCTTACATTGCGTGGATTGATGGCATGTTTACAACCACAAATTAGTATTATGAAATCTGTTTTTGGGGAAATTCTTTATAGTACGCATGATTCAACAAAAGCCATTTGGTTAATTTTTGGATCAGATTTACTCCTTGGCTATCACTCAACACCAGCTTGGGAAATGTCTATTGGGTTATTTTTTCGACATCTTGGGTTTATTGAAAATGAAAATATTAGCCATATTCTTGTTGGAACTTTGCCGGTTGTCTTAGATGCTATTTTTAAATTTTGGATTTTCCGCACATTAAATAAAATTTCTCCATCGACAGTTTTAACGTATTATAGGTTGTTAGAATAAAAATCAAATTAAACTCTTTGTTTTTATATAGGACTATTCTATCTTCATTATATATGGTCTAATTGAATGGTGCCGCCTTTGTGTAACAACTTATTTTAAAAGTAGTTTCAACAAATATAAAATGCACAAGAACTCTCTTGCAATTTTTCTATTGCAAGACATTGAATTCAGATTGATTGTATCTTGAAAAATATTTCTCACAATTTTCTTCTATTTTTCAAGACAAGACTCCATTGACCAAATGTTTTTTCACAGTTGACCAAATGTAATTTCACAATATATTGTGGAAACGGTTACAACATTGTTAAACTGGTCAACATATGTTTAACTTTTTTTTTATAAAGAAAAAACATATGTCACTTAATTATCAAAGGCGATGAGCATAAAAAGTATGATGTTAGATTCAATCAAATATCCTGTGATTCGTACTGAAAAAGCAACACGATTAATTGAAAATAATCAATTTAGTTTTGATGTTGATGTACGCCTCACAAAGCCACAAATTCGAAAACTTGTTGAAGAGTTTTTTGAAGTTAAAGTATTGGCTGTCAATACACATCGACCACCACGTAAACGCCAACGACTTGGATCCTTTCCAAGTCGAAAACGAGTTATTGTCACGGTGGATTCGGCTGTGGGTTTATTGAAATAAAATGTATTTTCTAGATATATGGCTATTCGTTTTTTAAAAGCTACCACAGCAGGTACACGACATGGGTCGGTGTTAAAATTTTCTGAACTGACTTCAGATCGACCAGAAAAAACTCTAACTAAATGGTGGTCTCGTTCAAAAGGACGAAATAATCGAGGAAGCATTACTAGTCGACACCGGGGTGGTGGTCATAAACGACTTTATCGTACTATTGATTTTGCTCGAAATAAAGTTGGTATTAGTGCAAAAGTTGTTCGTATTGAATATGATCCAAATCGTAATTCTAGAATTGCTTTACTTCATTATCAAGACGGTGAAAAACGATATATGTTACATCCAATGGGATTACAAATTGGTGAACAAGTTGTTTCATCAATAGAGGCAACTATTACTATTGGAAATAATCTCCCTTTAGCCAATATTCCACTTGGAACTGATGTTCATAATATTGAACTGCATCCAGGCGGTGGTGGACAATTAGTTCGTTCTGCTGGTACAGTAGCACAAATTGTTGCTAAAGAAGGTAAATGGGCAACACTTCGCTTACCTTCCGGAGAAGTTCGCGTTGTTTCTCAAAAATGTTGGGCTACAGTTGGTCGAGTTGGAAACGTTGATGCAATTAATGTTACTCTTGGAAAGGCAGGTCGGAAACGGTGGTTAGGTCAACGTCCACATGTCCGAGGCTCTGCAATGAACCCAGTGGATCATCCACATGGTGGTGGTGAAGGACGGGCTCCAATTGGCCGCGCACGACCGGTAAGTCCTTGGGGCAAACCTGCATTAGGTTCAAAAACCAGAAAAAGAAAAAAATATAGTCGCGCACTTATCCTACAAACCCGAAAATAATCATGTGGTCATGGGACTGTTCTTTTTATTGAAATCTATAACAAGTTCACCAGTTCGTTGACCATTTCAAAAATATATTTTGGAACAGTATTTGGTCACCACAATGTATTGTGGAAAAACATTTGGTCAAGTATGTTATTTGAGTTATCAATTTTGCTTATACGATCGATAATTTATTTAGTGAAAAATACCTGTCTCATGTCAACAAGATTTTTAAAAAAATTTGTCGAAACCTATGACTAGATCATTAAAAAAAGCTCCATTTGTTGCAGATCATCTACTCAAAAAAGTAGAACGATTAAATATACAGGGCGATAAAAAAGTCATTAAAACCTGGTCACGTGCATCCACAATTGTACCAGTGATGATTGGCCATACTATTGCCGTCCATAATGGTCGTGAACATATTCCAGTGTTTATTACTGACCAAATGGTTGGTCATAAACTTGGGGAATTTGCTCCAACTCGGACATTCCGTGGACATGTTAAAAAAGATAAAAAATCAAAACGTTAGAATTTAGAGTATGGGACAAAAAGTACATCCACTAGGATTTCGACTTGGTATAACCCAAAAGCATCAAAGTTATTGGTGTACAAATCCGAAAAGGTCAGTCGTGTGGATTCAAGATGCAAGTTTTATTCGAAATTTTTTAGAAAAAACCTATAATGGTGCTGGTATTACCTCTATTGTTATTCAACGTCGGGATATCGATTCACCTTCAATTACTGTTGATATTCATGCAGCCCGTCCTGCAGTTTTTGCAGGTCGTGATCAAACAGCATTAGATAAACTTCGGTCTAATTTGGTCGCTCAATTATACCAGTTTTATCGCCGACGAAATTTAGATGATCCGGGAAAAATTCATCTCAATTTATTTATTACACCTTTAACTGAACCTGATCGTCATGCACATGTTTTAGCTGAAAAATTGGTTGAAGATTTGGAACAAAGAAAACCTTATCGTCGGGCAATGAAACAAACTGTACAACGAGCAATTAAAGCAGGTGTTAAAGGGATTAAAATTCAAGTTGCCGGACGATTAAATGGTGCCGATATTGCACGTGGAGAAGAAGTAAGAGAGGGTCCAGTACCTTTACAAACTTTACGTGCTGATATTGCATACTCATCAAAACCCGCCAAAACTATTTATGGTCTTTTAGGTGTAAAAATTTGGGTCTTTAATGGTGAACGTTTAACACGTCTCAGCAATATCCCTTTTCAACAAAAATCTACTCAAGTTTCAGGGAAAGAATATGTTAAGTCCAAAACGAACTAAATTTCGAAAACATCATCGAGGTCGAATGACTGGAAAAGCGAGCCGAGGAATTTCATTAGCGTTTGGTGATTATGGGTTACAAGCTATGGAACCCTCATGGATTACATCAAGACAAATCGAATCGGCTCGACGAGCAATGACTCGTCAAATTCGTCGTGGTGGCAAAATTTGGATTCGAATTTTTCCAGATAAACCAGTCACCATGCGTCCAGCAGAAACTCGGATGGGATCAGGTAAAGGTGCTCCCGAATATTGGGTAGCTGTTGTTAAACCAGGAAAGGTTTTATATGAATTAAAAGGAGTTCCGGAAACGGTTGCTCGTGTTGCTCTTCGTTTAGCTGCATCAAAGTTACCTGTACGAACTCAAATTCTTGTTAAGTCAACACAAAAAGGAGCAGTATGATTCAACCACAAACCTATCTTCGAGTTGCCGATAATACTGGTGCCCGAGAGTTAATGTGTATTCGCGTTCTTGGTGGTGGTAAGCAACATGCGGCAACTATTGGTGATATTATTATTGGTGTTGTAAAAGATGCAAACCCAAATATGCCAGTTAAAAAATCAGATATTGTACGTGCAGTAATTGTTCGAACTAGAAAAAATGTTCGGCGTTCAAATGGTACCAGTATTCGATTTGATGATAATGCAGCAGTCATTATCAATAAAGACAATAACCCACGAGGTACGCGTGTATTTGGGCCGGTTGCTCGTGAATTACGTGATGGAAATTTTACAAAAATCATTTCCTTAGCACCTGAGGTGTTATAACTCCGAGCGTACACGTTGACCGCATCGGTTTACGCCTCTTCTATACAATTGTGTCGACATTGAATAGTTGGGTTTTATACAAAATATTGAAAAAACCGAGTCAATTGAAATACTAAAAATTTTCATTATGGTACAACGATTACAAACTTTTTATAAAGAAAAAATTGTTCCTCAACTTATGGAACAATTTCAATATACCAACACACACCAAGTACCTGTTTTAGAAAAAATTGTGATTAATAGAGGACTTGGAGAAGCATCTCAAAATGCAAAAATTTTAGATGCTTGTTCTCGTGAACTTAGTGTAATTACCGGGCAACATGGGGTTGTCACGCGCTCAAAAAAAGCGATTGCTGCTTTTAAGCTTCGTCAGAAAATGCCCGTTGGGGTTGTTGTGACATTACGTGGTGAAAAAATGTATGGATTTTTAGATCGATTAATTAATCTAGCATTACCTCGTATTCGTGATTTTCAAGGCCTGAGTTTAAAAAGTTTTGATGGGCATGGCAATTATAGTCTTGGCCTTGAAGAGCAACTTATGTTTCCTGAAATTGATTATGACCAAATTGATCAAGTTCGTGGTATGGACATTTCTATTGTCACCACATCAAAACGTGATAACGAAGTTCGAGCATTACTTACTGCTTTTGGTATGCCATTTAAAAATTAGGAACTAAAAGAAAAAACAGAATCTTATGGACATTGAGGACATATGGTAAACGATACAATTAGTGATATGTTGACACGCATTCGTAATGCAAATATAGCTTATCAAACAAACGTGTCAATAACAAAAACAAAAATAAATGAGCGTATTTGCGAAATTCTTGAAAAAGAAGGGTTTATTGAAACTTTCAGTGTTTCACCCGTAGAGGCTACTCATTTACAAATTTCTTTGAAATATCACCACCGAACTCCGTATGGAAGTGGGGGCGGAAAACAGCCCTGTATTACAAATTTAAAACGTATTAGTAAACCTGGATTACGAATTTATACGAATTATAAGGAAATTCCAAAAATTCTTGGTGGGATGGGGATTGTAATAATCTCAACTTCACGTGGTCTCATGACTGACCGTGAAGCTCGTCATGCACGTCTTGGTGGTGAGTTAATTTGTTCAGTTTGGTAAGTATATTTCATTCCAAAATGACACATATTATCTTTATAAAAAATAAGACTGAAACAAGAATGAAATCGTGACCAGTTGTTTCGAAGGGGGCTTGTGTCGCAAAAAAATGTTGATCTTATTGAAATGGAGGGTGTCGTGACCCAGTGTTTATCAAACGGAATGTTTCGAGTAAAACTTGAAAATGGCTTTCAAGTACTTGCACACGTTTCTGGGAAAATTCGACGAAATTATATTCGTATATTATTAGGGGATCGTGTTGCGGTTGAATTAAGCCCCTATGATTTAACGCGTGGTCGAATTACGTATCGTTTACGCGCTGGTCAAGAAAATATCTAAGGTATAAACATTATGAAAGTTCGTCCATCTGTTCGCAAAATTTGTGATAAGTGCAGATTAATTCGCCGTAAAGGTACATTAAGAGTCATTTGTCAAAATCCTAAACATAAACAACGACAAGGTTAAAAGTGCATTGACCAAATATATTTGGTTACCGCTGCGCGTTTGCAGATAATTGTTGACAACTGTTTATAGGCCCTTGGTCAAACGCATTTGGTCACAATGACAATGTAAACAAAAACTGCAAACATATAAATGCTTTATTAAAAGCATTTAAAACTATTACCAAGATTTATGGCTAAAAAAATAGAAAAAACTTCAAAGAAAAAGTTTCGTGAAAAAGTTAGTTCTGGCATTGCACATATTCAATCCACATTTAATAACACTATTGTAACTATTACAAATCCGGGTGGTAATGTGTTAGCATGGTCATCATCCGGGGCTTGTGGGTTCAAAGGAGCGCGCAAAAAAACACCATTAGCTGCAAAACAAGCAGCCGAACGAGCTGCTCAAATATGTGTTAGTCAAGGTATGAAAGAAATTACCGTGCGAGTGAAAGGTGCAGGTGCTGGTCGTGAAGCAGCACTTCGTGGATTACGTGATGCTGGTTTAACTATTACAATAATTCGTGATATTACACCGATTCCTCATAATGGATGTAGACCACCGAAAAAACGTAGAGTATAGCCGTTTTTAAAGATCAGGTTGCTTCTCTTCCAAAAGGTCGTTAGCATTATACTTACTTTGGTCGTTTTTATTTTAGTTTTTTAACTAATTCCATTTTCGTAACTAAGGCTAATTGGTCAAGAAAATACAACACAAGTACAAGTGTCGAATAATAGGTCTCTCGGCTCATTCACAATGGTTTCTATTGACCAAATACTGTTCTACAGTTGACCACATGTAATTCCACAATATATTGTGGAAATGGTCAACAAAACGGTCACAAATGAAGGACTCTCCCTGATACTCTTTATGACAAAAAGCGGTACATCTTTTTTTTCGTGCCTTGAATCACGTGTTGAGCAGGATGGGGAAATGTATGCTCGTTTTTATTTAGGAAAATTTAGTCGAGGGCAGGCTTTAACATTAATTAACCCTCTTCGTAGAGTACTTCTTGGTGAAATGCCGGCTCTCATAATTAACACAGTTGAAATTGCTGGCGTTAATCATGAATTTTCTATCCTTGACGGAGTTCAAGAAAATGTTTTAGATTTATTACTTAACCTTAAAGGTTTAGTCTTTGCTCTTACTGGTTCACATAGTAGTTTTTTGAAAAATGATACAAATAGTTTTACAGGGTATTTAAATGTAAAAGGGCCAAACAGAGTAACAGGGCACGATATAAAGCTTCCCCATGGATTGACATGCGTAAATCCAGATCATTATATCGCAACTATTACGATTGCCAGCCAGCTTCAAATTCATTTTCAAATTAAATTAGTTGATCAGCGCAACACCTCAACTGAGTTTGGAGCAAGTAAAGAACCCGAAAATACTTCTACAACCTTTAACTTAAAAGAATTCGAAAATAAATTTTCTAAAAAAACATTTTATTTAGATGCTTTCCCAGCACCTGTACGGCGCGTTAATTATGTGATTCAAGATCTAGATACAGTTAATGAGACTGAATCAATAACATTAGAGGTTTGGACCGATGGAAGTTTACAACCTCATCAAGCTGTGGAATTTGCTTTTCAGCAGCTAACCTATCAATTTTATACTTTTACAAAATTAAGTAAAAGAATATCAACAGAAATACCCAATTTAATGTCACTATCATAGGAGGTTGATCTAGAAAAATGATAGAAAAAGTTCATGGCGAAATAAAATCTGGGGGCCGAAAAACAGCTTATGCTTCTGTACTATTAACTCAAGGTTCAGGAACTGGTATTACTGTAAATACAAAACCGGCGGCAGTTTATTTTCAAGAAAATTCAGTTTTTTTACAGAATCTTTTACATGTATACGATATGGTAAAAGCTGAAACAAAATATGATGCAATCATTACGGTACACGGTGGAGGATTAAGTGCTCAAGCGCAAGCTTGCCGATTAGCTTTATGTAAAGCCTTTTCGACTTTAGTCCCGCATCTTCGCCCATATTTTAAAAAACGCGGCTTTTTAACACGAGATGCTCGAATTAAAGAACGTCGAAAATATGGTTTGAAAAAGGCCCGTAAAGCACCTCAATTCTCAAAACGTTAATAGATAGATACTACATATTATTGTATAGTGATTTTATCTTGTTAATTTCATTAACTTCACCTTTAAACTATTGAGTCTATTCCGGAATTCCAGAATATAGTTAAAACAATACGTTTTTTATTTACTCTCTGAATAAAACAAATATGTCAAAAACTACACAAGAAATTATTGAAAAGTTAAAGTCGCTAACGTTGTTAGAATTTATTGAATTAATTTCAGAAATCGAAGAAACATTTGGTGTTGATGCATCTGCTCCAGTTGGCGGTGGTTTTATGCTTGCACCAGCAGCGGCTGGCGGTGCTGCGCCTGAAGTTATTGAAGAAAAAACAACATTTGATGTTATTTTAGAAGACGTAGCAAGCGATAAACGTGTTCCAGTATTAAAAATTATTCGTAACTTAACTTCATTAGAATTAAAAGAAGCAAAAGAATCAATTACGTCATTACCAAAAGCTATTTTACAAAATATCTCGAAGGAAGACGCGGAAAGTGCAAAACAACAACTTGAAGACGCAGGCGCAAAAGTATCGGTAAAATAACTTTTATCTAGTCTATTACCGGAACGGTACTCGCCCTCTATTTCGTTTTTCGGGGTGGAGGGGTACCAGCTCCTGACATACAATCGGGGCTCATCGTCTAGTGGATAGGACAGGGATCTTCTAAATCCTTTACGCGGGTTCAAGTCCTGCTGAGCCCAATAGCACTTATTGCTCTTCTATTTCTTAAAGAAATAGAACAAAATATTGAACCTCTCAATATATAATTGAATCATATTGAGAGGAGGTGGCTATGGCATTATAAGGGTTTTATTTTATGACTATTACAATAAAGCCGTTTGAAAAATGTTTTTATCTTGTACAAGGACTTTGTTTGTATTAAAAAAAAATAAATTGTTCCTACGATTAATCTGTATATCCAAATACTCGTTTAAAGACATCTTGTACTTTGTTTCCTGAATCAATTGACTCTAATGGGTCTTTTCGTAATCGATGACGTAAACATAATGGAATAACACGATAAATATCTTCTGGTGTTACACGAGTGCGCCCATCAAAAGCAGCAATTGCTTTACTAGCCCGATTTGTTACTAAATCACCTCGTAAACCATCAACATCGAGTTCAGAACAAATTTGTGAAATTTTAACACGATAATCGTATTCAAGTTCCACTTGAGCTAAGAGTTGACGTGCGTCGATAATATTTTCTGCAAGTTTCATTTGAGCTGCTTGATGTGTTTGTCTAAATTCAAGCGGAGCAGCATCAAAACTTGCTCTTTGTTCCACAATTTGAACACGTAAATAAGGTTCTTTTACTGTTCCAATTTGTGCATGCATTCCAAATCGATCTAAAAGCTGTGGTCTTAATTCCCCTTCTTCTGGATTTCCGGAACCTACTAAAATAAAGCGAGCAGGGTGGCTAATAGAAATACCTTCACGTTCTACAGTATTCCAACCAGAAGCAGCTGAATCTAATAGCACGTCTACTAAATGGTCGTCAAGTAAATTTACTTCATCAACATATAAAATTCCACGATGAGCTTTTGCTAATAGTCCTGGTTCAAAAGCTTTTACTCCTTCAGTTAACGCTTTTTCAATATCAATCGTCCCGCAAACTCGATCTTCAGTTGCTCCTAATGGCAAGTCAACCATTGAGATCTTTTTTTGTGCAATAGGTAACTCTTCATTTCTTTGTACACGTTCACGAATTTCTTGACTCATCAATTCAGGATCTTTTGGATCTGAATTAAAAGGATCTCCGTCGACAACATCTATTTCGGGTAATAAATCAACGAGAGCTCGCACTGTTGTTGACTTTCCAGTTCCTCTATCTCCCATAATCATAACGCCCCCAATTTTGGGGTCAATGACATTTAATAAAAGAGCAAGTTTCATTTCTTCTTGCCCAACAATAGCAGTAAAGGGAAATACGGGACGAGCTTGATCTGTATCAACAGTTTGGTTTTTTTGTTTAGTAATAGCTGATTGTGTCATAATTGCAGTAAAAATTGTTTAATTAGTATGATCGGAAAACCGATTTGTTTAATAAGAAATCAAATCACGAAAATCTTATTCATTCTATTGACCAATTACCGTTTCAAAATATATTTTGAAACGATTCGTAATGGACATAAAAATCATATCAGTGCGTTCAAGTTGGCACTGGGATGAAGAATTCTCATTTATATAATACTAGTATACGCTTTGAGAAAAAAAAAAGCAACTGAACCGAGTTTAAGAATAATTTTTCATACGTTATAATAAATATTAAAAGAAACAACATAAGTGTTTAATAAATAGATTGCAAAGTTTGTGATCGTTTTGTTGACCACATGTATGTGGTCAATAAAATGTATTTGGGCGACCATTTTCACAATGTATTGTGGAACCGTATTTGGTCATTGGAATAAAAACTTGCATCTTTTTTTGAGAAGAAAATTTTATGTATCTAATTTTATAGTGTAATTTTTCATGAATACGTATTCGAACATCTCAACAAAAATGTTGAGCTTTTTTGAAAAACAGTTTATCATTCTTGGTTTAAGTTGTTTAATGGCGACTTCTGCCTCTGCTTACCCAATTTTTGCACAGCAAAATTATCAAAATCCAAGAGAAGCTACTGGGCGTATTGTTTGTGCCAATTGCCATTTAGCTCAGAAACCAGTTGAATTAGAAGTACCACAAGCTATATTACCAGATTCAGTTTTTGAAGCTGTTGTCAAAATTCCATATGATAAACAGATGAAACAGGTTCTTGGAAATGGTAAAAAAGGCGACCTAAATGTTGGTGCTGTATTAATTTTACCTGATGGGTTCGAAATTGCACCGCCAGAGCGTATTCCTGAAGAAATGAAAGCTCGTGTTGGAAAATTGTATTTTCAGCCTTATAGCCCTGATCAAAAAAATATTTTGGTTGTAGGTCCAATTCCTGGTAAAAAATATAGTGAAATGGTTTTTCCTATCTTAGCCCCAAACCCAGAAACAAATAAATCAATTTCGTATTTAAAATACCCAATCTATCTTGGTGGTAATCGTGGACGTGGCCAATTATATCCAGATGGGTCAAAAAGTAACAACACTATTTATACTGCATCAGCGCCTGGAACAATTACTAACATTTTACCCATTGAAGGAAAAGGCGGTTTTGAAATTACTATTCAGGCTGGTGCTGACAAAACAGTTGTTGAAAAAATTCCATCTGGTCCAGAATTAATTGTAAAAGCTGGTGATATAGTGCAACAAGATCAGGCTTTAACTATTAATCCAAATGTTGGTGGATTTGGACAAACAGAAACTGAAATCGTTCTTCAAAACCCGGCTCGTATTCAAGGGTTATTAGCTTTTTTTATACTTGTACTTTTAGCACAAATTTTCTTAGTATTGAAGAAAAAACAATTTGAAAAAGTACAATTAGCAGAAATGAATTTCTAATTGACCAAATAATTTTGGTCAAATAGATCTGTCAGATGATTGAATTGACTAAAAAATTTTTGAGGTTGTATTCTTTTTTGTCTATTTGAAATATAAAAATAGTCGTTTGAGGAAAAAAGATGGTAACAGTTGTTAGTTATATTGCAGTATTAGTTGGTGCCCTTGGCATAACATTGACATGTTATATTGGACTTTTAAAAATTAAATTAATCTAAAAAGGGAAAAAGTGTTATGGTAGAACCATTATTATCAGGAATTGTACTTGGTTTAGTGCCAGTTACGATTACAGGATTATTTGTAACGGCATATTTACAATATCGGCGTGGAGATCAATTAAAATTGTAATTTAGATCTAATCGGTGAAGATTACTCTTCACCGATTAGATCTAAAAAAAAGGGAAAAAAACCTAGTAACTTGAAGTTTACATTATTTCTTTCCTATAATATCCTTTGCATACATAAAAAAGCAGCTCATTCTCTATTGTATTTTTAATAAATGAGACAGTATGAATCGCTGCCTTTGATTTTTTTGTTGTTTTTTTATTAAAGACTAACAAGACAAAGGTGCTTTATAACAAACTAACCAAGTGTTTCAATATCTGATATTGTGACTAAATTTATTTAGTCAATAGCAATATGTAAACATTGATTCACAATATGGTAAAGGAGAGTACGCTATGACAATAGCGATTGGAAAAACACAACAACGACCAACTTGGTTTGATATCGTTGATGACTGGCTTCGCCGTGACCGTTTTGTATTCGTTGGATGGTCAGGATTATTATTATTTCCATGCGCCTATTTCGCATTAGGTGGATGGTTAACTGGTATTACGTTTGTGACGTCATGGTATACACATGGATTAGCAACTTCATTTTTAGAAGGATGTAACTTTTTAACTGCAGCTGTTTCAACACCAGCAAATAGCATGGGTCATTCTTTACTTCTTCTTTGGGGACCAGAAGCACAAGGTGACTTTACTCGCTGGTTCCAACTTGGTGGATTATGGCCGTTTGTAGCTTTACACGGTTCATTCTCGTTAATCGGGTTTATGCTTCGTCAATTTGAAATTGCTCGTTCAGTAAAAATTCGTCCATATAACGCAATTGCTTTTTCAGCACCAATTTCAGTATTTGTATCAGTGTTTTTAATTTATCCACTTGGTCAAGCTGGATGGTTCTTTGCGCCGAGTTTTGGTGTAGCAGCAATTTTCCGCTTTATTTTATTTTTCCAAGGTTTCCATAACTGGACTTTAAACCCATTCCATATGATGGGGGTTGCAGGTGTTTTAGGTGCAGCTCTTTTATGTGCAATTCATGGTGCAACTGTAGAAAATACATTATTTGAAGATGGAGATGGTGCAAACACTTTCCGTGCGTTTAACCCAACTCAGGCTGAAGAAACATATTCAATGGTAACAGCAAACCGTTTTTGGTCACAAATTTTTGGTGTAGCTTTTTCAAATAAACGTTGGTTACATTTCTTTATGCTTTTTGTACCAGTTACGGGTTTATGGATGAGTGCAATTGGTGTCGTAGGTTTAGCGTTAAACTTACGAGCTTATGACTTCGTATCGCAAGAAATTCGTGCTGCTGAAGATCCTGAATTTGAAACATTCTATACAAAAAATATTCTTTTAAACGAAGGTATTCGTGCATGGATGGCGGCTCAAGATCAGCCTCATGAAAAACTTGTATTCCCAGAGGAGGTGTTGCCACGTGGAAACGCTCTTTAATGGTTCGTTAGTTGTAGGTGGACGTGACCAAGAATCAACCGGATTTGCTTGGTGGGCTGGTAATGCTCGTTTAATTAACCTATCTGGTAAATTACTTGGTGCACACGTTGCACATGCTGGTTTAATTGTATTTTGGGCTGGAGCAATGAATTTATTTGAAGTTGCTCATTTCGTTCCAGAAAAACCTATGTATGAACAAGGATTAATTCTTTTACCACATATTGCAACACTAGGTTATGGTGTTGGACCAGGTGGTGAAGTATTAGACACATATCCGTACTTTGTATCTGGTGTTTTACATCTGATTTCTTCAGCTGTTCTTGGTTTTGGTGGTGTATATCACGCACTTGTTGGACCGGAAACTTTAGAAGAATCTTTCCCATTCTTTGGTTATGTATGGAAAGATAAAAATAAAATGACTACTATTTTAGGTATTCATCTTATTATTTTAGGCTTTGGTGCATGGTTACTTGTTTGGAAAGCTATGTATTTTGGTGGTGTTTATGATACATGGGCGCCAGGTGGTGGTGATGTTCGTCTTATCACAAATCCAACAATTAATCCAAGTGTAATTTTTAGTTACATTTTAAAATCTCCATTTGGTGGGGATGGTTGGATTGTAAGTGTTGATAACATGGAAGATGTTATTGGTGGTCATATCTGGATAGGTACTTTATGTATCTTTGGTGGTATTTGGCATATTTTAACAAAACCATGGGCTTGGGCACGTCGTGCTTTTGTGTGGTCAGGTGAAGCTTATTTATCATATAGTTTAGGTGCAATTGCATTAATGGGCTTTATTGCATGTTGTATGTCTTGGTTTAATACAACGGCATACCCAAGTGAATTCTATGGTCCAACTGGTCCTGAAGCATCTCAGTCACAAACATTTACTTTCTTAGTTAGAGATCAACGTTTAGGAGCTAATGTAGCATCAGCTCAAGGTCCGACCGGTCTTGGTAAATATTTAATGAGATCACCAACTGGTGAAATCATTTTTGGTGGTGAAACAATGCGCTTCTGGGATTTCCGTGGCCCATGGTTAGAGCCACTTCGTGGTCCAAATGGCCTTGATTTAAACAAATTAAAAAATGATATTCAACCATGGCAAGAACGTCGTGCTGCTGAATATATGACTCATGCACCTCTAGGTTCATTAAACTCAGTAGGTGGTGTAGCAACAGAAATTAATGCAGTAAACTTTGTATCACCACGTAGTTGGTTAGCAACTTCGCATTTCTGCCTTGGTTTCTTCTTTTTTGTTGGTCATTTATGGCATGCTGGTCGAGCTCGTGCAGCTGCAGCAGGTTTTGAAAAAGGTATTGATCGTGATAATGAGCCTGTTTTATCAATGCGCCCATTAGATTAATTTTTTTATTGTATTCGTCTAAAAAAACTAAGCATTCTCTATCTTAATTGTGTCGATTTTCAAAAATCGACACAATATATTTAAATATTTAATACTATTTTACTTTTATATTAAAATTTTATGTATTTTTTATATGTAATAAAACATTATAGTATTTAAGAGTTGCATCTTGTTAATAATTAAATTATAATGTACTCATAATCCTCTATTTTTCTTTAATTTAGAGAGAATATAAGGAGTGGTGGCCGAGTCGGCTGAAGGCACCGCTTTGCTAAAGCGGCGTAGCTCTTATACGGCTACCGAGGGTTCGAATCCCTCCCACTCCGATAATTTAGAAAAATCCTTTCCAATACTAAATATATAGGCCTGGTGGGAATTGAACCCACGACAACGTGTGTCGGAAACACGTACTCTTATTCCACTGAGCTACAAGCCTCTTCTAGGTCTCGTTTATTTTGTTTGACTTATAATACTAAATACAAGACCGGGTGTATTACGCCCGGCCCGTTGTTTTAAGCCAGTTTTGAGCTTCAATATAATTTGTTGGGGCTAATCTAATAGCTTCACGCCAATAATCTGCAGCTTTATCAAAACATCTTTTTGATATATCTGGTTGATCCGTTTCTAATGCCTGTTCTCCTCGATAATGGTAAATAACCGCAATATTATTAAGAGCTTGTGGTAATGATGGATTTCGTTCCAAAGCTTGATAATAATAATCTAATGCTCTTGCATGATCTCCATTACTTGTATGAATTAATCCAATATTATATAAAATATAGCTTCTATCATAAGCATCGGTCTCAAGTTTTAATGCTTGATAATAATTTTGTAAAGCTTCAGCGTATTCTCCTTCAGATTGTGCTGACATTCCATCTCGATAATAACTAAAAGCTTCTTTTTCCCGATTTGATGTTGGTAATACTTTTAGTAAAATATCAGCAATTACCGTAAATGTTTTATCAATAAAATTATCATTTCGCTGTGAACGCGGCATAGCGAGTTTCTCCAAAAATAGGCTTAGGTTAGTAAGAAAAAAATGTTACTATACGTTTATAAAACGTACAGTAACATAGGACTATACTCTTATTAAATAACATTTTGTTATATCTGAAATTCTTAGCAAGAGACAAGTCAATATAAACTTTTTTAGAAATTAAAATTATTTTTAGTCAAAGTTTTTTTGGCCAGGGTTACGACCCGGGTCATTTGATAAGAACCCAAAAATAAATAATGAAACAAAGAATGTTACAACAGTATAGACAAAAATTTTAAGTGTTAACATAGAATTATGAAACAATAATTGTAAGGTTTATAGGCTACTATTATGTTTAGTATATCATAAACTAATTAATACACAAAAGATTTTGTTATTGCATCTTCTAAAAAATATCGATATACTTATTATAAAAAGAAATAACAAAGTATGCCTGCTTAACTCAATCGGCAGAGTATCGGTTTTGTAAACCGAAGGTTATCGGTTCGACTCCGATAGCAGGCTAATTGATAGGCTCTAGTGACCGTTTCCACTTGCCAAATATTTTTCATTGACCACATACATTGTACTGAGCACATGTATGTGGTCAATGAATTATATTTGGTCAGTAGAGCCCTTTTCAGGTTTTAAAATTAAATATCAAGAAATTTTTTAAAAGAAAATTCTGTATTCGTAGGTCTTGTCAATCTTTTAATTTAAATACATAATTAAAATAGCGAGTTCTAATACTGATTGATAACAATATTGTTGTGTTTTTACACAATTAGCATTTATAATTCATGCGAGAACCAATGAAATTAGAAGATATGATTCAAAAGGGAATGCATTTTGGACATTTTACTCATGAGTGGAATCCAAGAATGGCCCCATACATCTATGGACAAAGAAACGGACGACATGTCTTAGATCTTGTTCAAACACAAGCTCTTTTTACACCTGTTTTATCTTTTTTAGAACAAAGTGCAGCTCGAGAAAAAACTTTTTTATTTGTTGGTACAAAGAAACAAGCAGCCCCATTAATTGCTAAAACAGCATTAGCTTCAAATAGCTCCTATGTTAATCAACGGTGGTTAGGTGGAATGCTTACAAATTGGCGAACAATTCAAAAATCTTTAGCAAAACTGCGTGATTATCGTTCTGCAGAGGAATCAGGTGAATGGGCACTTCTTAAAAAACAAGAAGTTTCTCGCAAAAAACGAGAGAAGGCTAGATTAGAAAAATATTTAGCTGGGTTAGAAAAAATGAATACTCTGCCGGGTGTTGTAATCATTGTTGGCCAACCAGAAGAAATTCATGCTGTACGTGAATGTCGTCAACTTGGAATTCCAACTGTTACCTTATTAGATAGTAATTGTGATCCAACCCTTGCAGATTGGTTTATTCCTTGCAATGATGATTCAGTTTCAGCAGTTCATTGTGTTTTAACTGAATTTCAAGAAGCTATTTTGCGTGGACAAGCTCGTACTAAGCAACGACTAAATCGGCAACTTACACATACAACGTAATTGCTTATGAAATAGTTTTAAATAATTAACAATCAGAAGAAATAGTCTTTTTATTGAATGATTGGTAAGGTATAACATTTAAATTTGTGTAAATTTATTACTAAATAAAAAAGTAATAAAATTACAGTGGAGTAAAAGATATGACAAATCTTTGGTTTGAGCTCTCTGAAGTATCGGTTGGTCAACATTGGTATTGGCAAATTGGTTCTTATAGTGTGCATGGTCAGGTTCTTATTACCTCATGGATTGTTTTAGCAGCAATTATGGTAATTGGTTTACTTGGTGGTCAAAATTTAAAGACTATTCCAGAAGGGCCACAAAATATTACGGAATTTGTAACCGAATATATTCGTGAATTAGCAAAAACGCAAATTGGTGAAGAAGACTATTTGAAATGGGTACCCTTTGTTGGAACTATTTTTCTTTTTGTTTTCGTTTCAAACTGGTCAGGTGCTTTAATACCATGGCGTATTTTGGAATTACCGAACGGAGAACTAGCTGCTCCAACAAATGATATTAATACGACTGTTGCATTAGCCTTATTAACATCAATGGCATATTTTTATGCAGGTATCAGTAAAAAGGGTTTAGGTTATTTTAAACGTTATGTATCACCAGCTGCGTTTTTACTTCCAATTAATGTTTTAGAAGATTTTACAAAACCATTATCCCTGAGTTTCCGTCTTTTTGGGAATATTTTAGCAGACGAGCTTGTTGTAGGAGTACTACTTACTTTAGTCCCAATTGCTGTTCCTATTCCTATTATGTTATTAGGTTTGTTCACAAGTGGTATTCAAGCCCTAGTGTTTGCCACATTAGCGGGGGCTTATATTGGTGAATCTGTTGAAGATCATCATTAAATTATATCCATATTTGACACTATCTTAATAGTGCCATCCACAATAAAAAAAACAAATGCTACAATAGTAGCAAAAATGTCTGAGATGATTAAATTTTAAATTTATAGTTCAAAGTACTAAATATTCTCTTTTGTGACCTTTTCTACAATGAATTGTGGAAGTATACATTTGGTCAATCATAAATTTAGTAATAGGTTCTATAATTTTTATCATTTCTATATGTAAAAACAAATCCATTGGAGGTCAAAACTTATGAATCCACTTATTGCTGCTGCAAGTGTTGTTGCTGCTGGTCTTGCTGTTGGTCTTGCTGCTATTGGTCCTGGTATGGGTCAAGGTGCTGCAGCTGCGAATGCTGTAGAAGGTATTGCGCGTCAGCCAGAAGCCGAAGGGAAAATTCGTGGTACTCTGCTTTTAAGTTTCGCGTTTATGGAATCTTTAACAATTTATGGGCTTGTTGTTGCTTTAGCGTTACTTTTTGCTAACCCGTTTGCTGGCTAATAAATTGTGGTAAATCGAAACCTGTATAAATTATACAAATACAGGCAAATTCAAGAAGCCTCATGGCATAAGTCTGAGGCTTCTTTTTACCAATTTTTATCTATATAAAGGGGATTTTTATGTTTTTCACCACTTCTGTACTTTTTGCAGAGCACTTTGGTTTTAATACAAATATCCTTGAAACGAATGTGTTAAATTTAGCAGTGGTGTTAGCTATTGTAATTACCGTTATTGGTGATTATTTTCGTACTCTTCTAGCAACACGAAAAGATACTATTTTAAAAAATTTTCGTGAAGCAGAGGAACGAGCAGCTGAAACACAACAACGTTTACAACAAGCTCGACTTGAATTGGAACAAGCTAAGAAAAAAGCGCAAAATATTCGTGAAGATATTCTTATTGATATTACAAATGAAAAAAGTAAGTCAATTGCTGCAACAGAACAAGCTATTAAAAGTTTAGGTCGTGATCAACAAGAACGATTAGACATTAAACAACGACAAGTTCAAATTGAAGTTGTGGAAAAAGTAATCCAGTCAGTAGTGCAGCAGGTTCGAGAAAAATTGCGTCAAGGTTTGAATGAAGAAAAGCAGATAGCTTTCATGAATTATCAAATCGGCCGTTTTGCGAAGTATCAGCCACAGTAATGCGGGAGGTATGCATTTGTCGTAAGTGGTCTTTTGCAAAAACGCCTTAAGGCGTTACAAAAGAAAACTTAAACAAATTCACCGGAATTGTTACAAATGGTAGGAGGCAGTTCAGCGCACCATGGGAAAAAAGAAAAAGAAAGCTCATGAAATTATTAGTATTATCAGAAAACAGCTTGAAAAATATCAACCAGATATGCAACCGGTGCATGTTGGTACTGTATTCCAAGTAGGGGATGGTATCGCACGTATTTATGGATTGGATAAAGTAATGTCTGGTGAGCTGGTGGAGTTTGCCGACGGAACAGTTGGTATTGCACTAAACCTTGAAGAAAAAAATGTTGGTGCGGTACTTATGGGTGAAGGTACTAGTGTACAAGAAGGCAGTAGCGTTCGTGCAACTGGAAAAATTGCTCAAATTCCGGTAGGTGAAGGGTATTTAGGTCGCGTTGTTGATCCTTTAGCTCGTCCAATTGACGGAAAAGGCGAAGTTGCAACATCAGATATTCGGTTAATTGAATCACCGGCACCAGGTATTATTGCTCGTCGTTCTGTTCATGAACCGCTACAAACAGGAATTGTTGCTATTGATGCTATGATTCCAATTGGTCGTGGTCAACGCGAGTTAATTATTGGCGATAGACAAACTGGAAAAACAGCTATTGCGGTTGATACAATCTTAAACCAAAAAGGCAAAGATGTTGTTTGTGTATATGTTGCTATTGGGCAAAAAGCATCGTCTATTGCTCAAGTAGTAAATACTTTAAAAGCACGTGGTGCAATGGATTATACAATCATTGTTGCCGCAACGGCAGACGCACCAGCAACTCTTCAATATTTATCACCATATACAGGTGCTGCTTTAGCAGAATACTTTATGTATACGGGACGCCATACTCTGGTAATTTATGACGATTTAACAAAACAAGCGCAAGCTTACCGTGAAATGTCATTATTACTTCGCCGACCACCAGGACGTGAAGCGTATCCAGGGGATGTTTTCTATTTACACTCACGTTTATTAGAACGTGCAGCAAAACTTAATGATCAATTAGGTAGTGGTAGTATGACTGCATTACCTGTTGTTGAAACCCAAGAAGGTGATGTTTCTGCTTATATTCCAACAAACGTAATTTCTATTACGGATGGTCAAATTTTCTTATCAGCAGATATTTTTAACTCAGGTGTTCGACCAGCGATTAATGTTGGTATTTCTGTATCACGAGTAGGTTCTGCAGCTCAACCAAAAGCAATGAAACAAGTTGCTGGTCAATTAAAATTAGATTTAGCACAATTTGCGGAACTTGAAGCATTTTCACAATTTGCTTCTGATTTAGACCAAGCAACTCAAACACAATTAGCTCGAGGTCGTCGTTTACGTGAATTATTAAAACAACGTCAATCTTCTCCATTATCTTTATCTGATCAAGTAGCTCTTATTTACGCAGGTACAAAAGGATATTTAGATTTAATTCCAGTGGAATCTGTTCAAAAATATCTCGAAGATTTACGCGAATATTTAGGAAATAAAAAACCAAAATATGCGGAAATTATTGCTTCAACAAATACTTTAACGGATGAAGCAACTGAATTATTAAAAGCAGCTTTAGAAGAATGTAAACAAGCTTTTTTAGAGCAAGCTAAATAATTTTCTTGTAGAGAAAAGGACACCCTTTTCTCTACAAATCCTTATTGTTTTACTAAACATTTATTTTAGACTTGACATAAGCAGAATATTTAATTATCCTGTAATTAAAATAATTGATATTTTGTTAGCAAATCTCTGAAGAATGCCTGCTTAGCTCAGTTGGTTAGAGCATCCGTCTCATACGCGGAATGTCACTAGTTCAAATCTAGTAGCAGGCACCAGTATCTGCGGGTATAGCTCAGCGGTAGAGCGGCACCTTGCCAAGGTGCATGTCGCGCGTTCGAGTCGCGTTACCCGCTAGCTTTTTGTACAAAAACTGCTCTAATAGAGTTGACAGTTTTTTGGAAAAATAATAAACTAATATTAGTTTTATATTTGTTGGGATTGTAGTTCAATTGGTTAGAGCACCGCCCTGTCACGGCGGAAGTTGCGGGTTCGAGTCCCGTCAATCCCGTCTTTTCTTTTTGTTTAATATTACAATATTTTTTAATAGTATTATTGCCTTCTTAACTCAGTCGGTAGAGTATTTGCATGGTAAGCAAAAAGTCGTCGGTTCAAATCCGATAGAAGGCTTTCTTTTTATTTTCGCCTGTATTTCTTAATATTTTTCCACAGTTGACCTAATCAGGTAATGGTGACCGTTGCCAAATGCTTTTCCATAATACATTGTGGAAATGGTCAACAACACTATGAATTTGGCCAAAAGAACTGCATTTGGTCAACCTATTCGACTGACCAAATAGTGTTCACAATATATTTTGGAAATGGTCACCAATCATGATGACTTTTCTGTCTCTGGCCATTCAATTGTTTCTCGAGTAAATGTTTCTTGTTGAACCATAACTTGACCATTTGCATCTATAAACCACATAGTATGATGCGTTGGAATACAGGCACCACTAATAACATCGGGAAGATCACCAATTTGTAATTGGTCAGTATTCTGTGTTTCGTTTAATTTTGCACTAAGCCAATGATTTTTATTTGTGGTTTCCGTTAGTTTACGTGAAATTTCTCCACTTTTTGATTCAGCAAGACGCCGCCAATGTTCTTCCAGAACTTTTGTCATTGGTCCTCGTTCTCCGTATGGAAGCTCTCCCGGTGTACGTAATGGGGCATCACGATAGACAGTCAAAATTTCAGAAAGGGCCTGTTTTAAAAAAGACCGAGGAATTATTAAATCAAGTAACCCATGATGGCACAGATATTCGGAGGTTTGAAAATCATCTGGTAATTGTTCTTGTAATGTTTGTTCAATTACTCTTCGACCAGCAAAACCAATAAGAGCTTTTGGTTCCGCAATAATTAAATCTCCTAGCATTGCAAAACTTGCTGTAACTCCACCTGTTGTTGGTGATGTTAAAATGGCAATATATAAAAGTTTAGCTAAATTTTGGTGAACATGAAGGGCAGCAGAAATTTTTGCCATTTGCATAAGACTTAAAATACCTTCTTGCATCCGAGCCCCACCCGAAGCGCAAACAAGAATTAAACTTAATCCTTCATGTGTTGCATATTCAATTAATCGGGTTATTTTTTCACCAACAACAGAACCCATACTACCACCCATAAAGTTAAAATCCATGACTCCGACCGCAACTGGAATTCCATCTAATAATCCAGTACCTGTTTGGACTGCATCTTGAAGTCCAGTTCGTTCTTGGGCATCTTTTAATCTTTCTGTGTAAGCTTTTTGATCTTTAAATTGAAGTGGATCACATGGAGAAACAGTTTCATCGAGTGGGCGCCAGGTCCCAGTATCTAATAAATGCTCAAGTCGTTCATGACTATTCATTTGTAAATGATATCCACACCCAAAACATACACGTTGATTTTCTTTTAAATGTTTAATATATAAAATAACTCCACAATGATCGCAGCGTGTCCAAAGACCTTGTCCTCCTTCGGTGTCTGGATGCGTATATTTCGGAGCATTCAATAACTTAAGTTTACGTTGATCTTCGATCCATGATAAAATTGACATAATTACATATTCTCCTCTCGAAGACGCCAAGAGCAAACCTCTGGAGTCCTATGGGCTAAAAAGGTGACCAAATGTTTTTCCACAGTTGACCACATACTGTTCCACAATAC
>JAAMXV010000692.1:36564-115401 GCA_019693495.1 Axilococcus clingmanii | reverse complement strand
TGCCAATGCCATGCAGCCACTTGCCAACTGGGAGCTACTTTGAGGTAGAATACTTCCAATATCCAGATGGGCCCTACTTTTGCTTCTTCCTCTGCTATCCATACAGCATCAATGGGGTTTGCTGGATCAACCGCCAGCAGTGGCCATGTGTGCTGACCTCTAGCCTCGTCTGAAATGCTGCTCAACCTCTTTCAAGGATTAAAGATGATATATAGTATGTGAGGAGAGGTAATAGGATATCGTGGAGCAGTCATTGCCGATTGAGTATGATTATTCTTGCGTTGTGTTTCATTATGTCTTGAACTGGTTTAGTATGTTGAGGTTTAAGCTCCAGAGGGCTTGATGAAGAAGCCTATGTATTTGCTTGAATGATATTTTATACTTGCTTGCTTGAAATAAGAAATCAATACAAAATATGAACCAATAAAAGATTCCATGCCTTGACGTCGCAAGGTAAAGATCCTTACTACTTCCTAGCCTAACAAAGCTTACGAGCTTGGCTCATGAGAATGAAGCAACCTGGTATACACCAAATACTGGGATTTAATCAACAGCACTGCAATGAATTCAGGCCAGAAGAGGGCTAATAATACCAACCAGCTCTAATGCCCTTCTTGCGGACTATTTTAGAAACCTCAAATTACTTGAGTACGAGTCTATTAACGAGACTCTGGTTCGTTACCTTTCGCAAGGAGTTCAGGAAGGCATTGTCGTTGCCAAGGGCGCCCTCTTTTTATTGAACGGGCCGCGTGCCGCGTGCCGCTCGTAACTGGGCCGAGTCCAGGGCACGTTGGTAGGGGATGCCTGCCATCGGGGAACTAAGTGAGAATACCCCCGCCCCTTCGTTGAACGAATGATGGTGTATTGATACTAATAGAATTGTCAATAAATCGTCGGAAAATGTGGTAATAGCCGAATTCCTTCACTGCCAACGAAAAGCTTCTTTAGGTTGTTTGAGCATCAATTACCAGTAAATTCCATAAATTATTACAATCAAATCCGTCAAATGCCGCAGCTATTTCAAAGACAAAGAATCAGAGCTCAAACAACGCCTGTCGACATGACGCCAATATGAATTCACGGCGTAATGAGAAGAGATCCTCACACGCACGTACGTCAAGGAAAGTCAATAAACATCTCTCAAACATTTCAAGTTCTCAAAGAATCATTCTTTGTCGCTTTTCCATGGAAGACCCTTGGTTGTTTTCGCTCACTCTCCTCACACAACCGCTGTGCAGGTGGTCCCAATTTGATGGCCCCCGCACTTCTTCAGTGCGCTCCTCAGCCTGACGATTCCTCTTGGTACAAAGACTAACAAATAACTTCAAGAAAGTATTATGATGACGTTTGGACAAATTTGAGCAGTTGAACCCAGTAGAGTCAGATGGGCGGATCTGGACGAGGAACATCACTATGTTCTCCCTTGACAGTCAGCGAACGGAACCAATAATCTGCCACCAATACCTCCAGTGACCATCGAAAAAAGTCAGCAAGAAAGTGTTCCACAGAAAACTGCAATATGTGTTTTGAACCAGAAAATCTGTGACGAGAAAATAGAAATGACAAGAGCGCCAAAACTTGGAAAGGACTGAATTTTCCGACATTAAATTCTGCTGGTGGGCCAGTCCAATATTGCTGAGCAACCGTAATCCTATCAAACCCATTCAAGTGTAGAGGCCCAAAGTTCCACTTCTGCTGCTAGGATCAGCTGATGAAAAGCTACAAGAATTTGAAGAGGGCAGGAGGCAATGTACCACCCGTCCCTTCCCAAGGCAACACCTTGGGTTCCGCCTCACCGCTGGAAGCCAAGGCTGCCTCATTTGACAAACACGCTAGATTTGCTACTCTAATTGCTATAAATAAGGCAATACAGACCGCTTACAGAACTGTGAGCTTTCATCTCTTCCTCCCAGCTGGCGGTTGATCAGGATGTGATAAGGGAGGATCTGAGGACCACACCAGTGTGTACCAGTTATTGACACAAAAGTGCTAGAAATGACTGCTGTGCATCATCTCAATCACAGATTAAGATAGGGTTTGACAGAGGTGCCCAAAGAAGGTGAGATGGCATACTAATAAGAAGCATCTTGTCGGTGGGGCGCTGCACAGCTCGGCGGGATTGGGATGCGGGTATTTGTGACACTTAGTATTTGACAAGTTCAACATTGAGTCCGAAACAAAATGGTCAGTTGATAGTTTTATATCTATATGATTGTACTGTTGGGTCGAGTATTAGCTTGCCCACCGTTGTGATTTGGACGATCGATAGGAAAATAAATAGACCCGGACACTTCTTCTTTCATCAACACTGGAAAGGATGCCAACCTTTAATCTCATCACGAACGTTCCTAGTGATCGTGTAAAGGAGACGGAACTCACTCTGGAACTGAGCAAGACAGTTGCTATGAGTGTCGGCAAACCGGAGCGTTATGTGATGGTCTCTGTGAGCTGCGGAAAGCCAATGTGCTATGCTGGAACTGGCGAGCCGTGCGCTTATGGGGAGATTATTTCCATCGGTGCAATAGGAGGCTCTAAGAATCAAAAAATTTCCGCTGCATTGGCAGATGTCGTCTACAAGCACCTGGCAGTCTCACCAGACAGATTTTACATCAAGTTCTCGGATGTGGGTGCAGCAGACTTTGGTTATAATGGGAGCACCTTCGGTTGAGCAGTCTTAGATCCTACGTGTAAAAATGAGATACCTAGTATGAATATCGAACAATATAAGTTAGAAGGACCATTGAGCTCAATCTATTATATTCCAGAGTTTGTAACATCAGCTCAAGAGTCGACATTGCTAGATCACATCCATTCCTGTAAGCACTGGATACAACTGTCGGGACGCAAATCGTGTTATCACGGTGGTGTTATAACAAAGAAAGGAGTGCTGATCATGTCTGATATACCGCACTGGCTTTCGCTCGTCACGACTGCAATTTCTAGCCTCACCGACGCTGGCTGCCCTCTCTTTGGCTGTGGGGAAACAGCCAATCATGTACTCATCAACGCTTATCAACCTGGTGAAGGTATTATGCCACACCAGGATGGACCTCTATACTACCCCGTAGTGGCTATACTTTCACTTTCCTCGCCTGCAATCTTACAGTTCCATTCAAGAGCAGTTGATACCTCCGATCAAGCATCCCTTCCCAAGCCCTCTTTGCTGGCATCAGTCCTCCTCCAGCCTCGGAGTATGTTGGTATTCAAGGATGCGGCATATACACAATGTAATCATGGCATAGATGAAGTGTATACAGACATAGTGGACGAGTCAGTAATGAACAAGACCAGTGACGATACCGTCTGTAAACTGGTCAGGAGGGAACAGCGAATTTCATTGACGTGTAGAAGGGTACTCAAAAGTTTAAATTACAACAGATGAGATGATGATGATGATTATCATCACAAACCTGCACACAACTTTTCAATTTTCTCCACATATTCAGTGGTTCCTAGATATATGGGAGCTCTGTCATGGTATCCGCCAGGTACCATGTCCAATGTTCTGGAAGCACCATCGCTCGCTTTCCCGCCCGCTTGCTCCATCAGCATGGCCATTGGGAAACATTCATAGAGCATCCTTAACTTACCTTTGGGGTTCTTTTTGTCTGCAGCATACATAAAGATTCCCCCATAAAGGAGGGTACGATGAACATCTGCAACCATGGACCCCACATACCTCAAACTCCAGCTATTTTGCTTGCAATCCTCAACAAACTGTTTGGTGGCCAGATTCCAATTGAGCGCATTCCCTTCGTTTATAGAGTATATTTTCTGGCTGCCTACGGTCACTTTGGGGTGAGTCAGGACAAATTCACCGATGGAAGAATCCAGGGTGAAGCCAGCAACGCCATCACCGACCGTCAGCATGAGATATGTCATGCTTCCATACATACAGTACCCAGCCGCCACCATCTCCTTTCCTGGAAGAAGTACATCCGTTGCAAGAGTAGCCGAGTCTTTGTCAAGCTTGTAGATGCCAAAAATCGTTCCAATAGAGACCCCACAGTCAATGTTGGAAGAACCATCCAAAGGGTCAAAGACCACACAGTAATCGCCTCTCTGAGCCTCTGGCATCAAGACTGGCTCCTCCTCTTCTTCTGTGACAAGTAAACAGCACTGACCAGTCTTTCTTAAAACATTTTTGAAGACCTCATTAGAGATGATGTCTAGTTTCTTCTGGTCTTCGCCCTGCACGTTGCTGCTTCCGGCTGCTCCAAGTACATTATTGCCTGCAACTCCAGCCTTGCGAACAGAGTTAGAAACAAATTTGCATCCCACACAGATGGCATTGAGGATGAGGTTGAGGCTTCCACGGGCATTGGGAGCATCTAAGTGTTGCTGTTTCAGAATCCAGGCCGGCATTGTAAAAGGGTCGGTCTGCACAAGTTGGTCATAGTATTTTCTGCATCAGAATGTCATTTATTGATCAAATCATCGTACATACCTGAGATAGAACTTCATCTCCTTCTTTTGGAGACATTTTCCAGGTTTCTAACTGTCGATTGCAAGGATCAAGATGCTCTTTTATCTTCTGCTACTCTCTGCACCTTTGCTTCGCTCGAAAGTGTCGTTGTATAAACAAGGTAAATGTCTTTATTACAGAAAATTAATTGATCGTATTCCATCAACCCACACCTTCACAAGATCTATGAGAAACGTATCTTACTCACCTCGCTGCACAACAGCTACTGGCTCCACTTTATGTTCAGGTGGCGTTGAATGCGCTCCAACCTCTTTTAATCTGGTTCCGAGACCTTCAAGTGCACTGCCTGTAGAAACAGCTATGTTTGCTCCTGCACTTTTAGCGGCGTTCGATGTGAGCTCGGCGTAAGAAGCTGTTTTCTCTCTTGCATGCTGCCAAGCTCCCTCAACGCCCACCAGCGTAGAAGCGCCTGCCCGACGAACTGCCTCTCGTGCATATGAGACAGCTTCAATGGTCTTTGACTGAAGAAAAGAAAGCAACTCAGTCGCCTTTTGTCTAGCACGTTCTATGATAGAATAGGAAGGCTCCGCTCGATCTGGAGCAACACCCTGTGGTGCCAGCTTGCCTGCCGTGCCATGAAGAACTGTGTCAGTCTCTCCAGCAGCAGCTGCTGGCAATATACCTGAAACGGGCTTCATACCCGTTTCTCTTAATTCTTGAGCTTCCTCTGTTGTCGGGTTTATCATGATGGGTCCAAAAATAACTTGAAGATAATACGAAACGAGTGTAGCGCTTGTATGGAATGAAAACGTAAGGCAGCTGCTGGGCGGCTACCTGGAACAAAATATGCATTGTCTGAAACGCTATGCTGAAATACAGTTCTCAGTCGACAGTTATCCTTCGTAATCTGAGGCAATAAGATTTAGAGGAGGTTTAAAGTTCATGAAAACTTTCTCTCAAGTGCCTCAAAGCAACAGATTGAACTGGCTCCTAACTCCGACGTGAAATAGATGCCGCAGTTGGCTTCAGCTGTTGTATCTTCCTCTCCTTGGTGGGCTTCAAAGAACCCAATCCTATTCCCTGGCATCTCCCATTCGCATCTGGTATCTTCTCTAAGTTATTCCATACACGTTTCCCAACCATTTCCCAATCATTACGACTGCTTTTCTTCGTTAAGACGTCAAAGGCTATTTTATACCCCTCCAAAAGGGGCACGACGGCGTTTGCTGGCTCATCTACCAGTTCCACTCGGAAGGCACCCACTCCCGAATCTATTAAAGACGGTAAATACGAAAGCCCACTCTGTGCTTGCGCATTGAACACGGTATTTCGACAGCCTTCGTCTGCCAACACTAGATGATCAGCTCCTTGAGAATCACGGAGATGGACGGTGTGCTTTTCGCATGGCCTACCGCAGTCAACATAGCTGTTGCCATCAGATAAAAATCGAGCGAACACACAGTGTTCTGTATGAAAGATTGGTACGTGTTGGTGGAGTATGACTTCAAGCTTGCTGGCCCGTGCTCCCAAACCTACCGCCAATCCTTGCAATTGGGAAGCGTTGCAATCGTGAGTCGGCGCCAAACGTGTTAGGCAGTTGCCAGACAGAAAGAGATCACATGAAATGATATTGGATGCATTCAAGCTAAAGTCACCCTCTAAATCAGGCATGACCACTTCACCCTGCAACCCTTCTGGAACAGCGGCACCACGTCGTCCCAACTGTTTCAGTTGATGGAGTACCCCTGCACCTCTGATCAATAACGCATCTGGTTGCAGTTTGAGATAAAATAGTGGTAGCTGGTGCTCTCCTGGCTTCAATATCCGAGGCAGCGCAACTACCAGTCTCTTTCTGGATGATCTCACAGCAGTACAGGCTTCTCTCAAGCCGTGAACTTCTAAAAAATCAACGATAATCTCATCCACCCAGGGCAGCAAACAGACTGCGTCCACTTGACCTTTAGACCTGCATAGAACTCTCAAGACTGGCGGTTTGCTGAGTGCAGTGTCTCCATTCCTGCTTAGTTTATTTCTTCCTTTTATCTCACTGAGAAGAAGGGGAAGAACTCTTTGCTGGTCACAGACACCATTGGCAGAGTGCTGTGTATATCGTCTCCTTTCCAAATACTGAGCCACAGCTGACCGTCTTGTATTCTTAATCAAAGCAGCAGGTATGAACACCAGTTCACTCAACTTTTGAGTGTATGTAAACGTGGACACAGTAAGGCATCCCTCATTACCAAGGTGCACTCCTATAGCCTTTTCAATGTCTCCTTCTGTAATGCCCTTGTTGGTTGCCTCTTGGACCACTTGATCGGATACAGCGGTGCCCCTATTGCCCAAATCATCTGCAATACTGATGATCAGTGGTTGCCCTACCACTGCAGTCACAGATATCTCAACTCCTATCCGCCGCATTTCCCTCGTGGCTACATTCTCATAGGTCGACCTAATTTCAGACTCCAAATGGTTATCTTTGGTCTTCCACACAAGATTGCCAGGCTTTACAGCTCTCCAATCAATACTACCTTTGTCAAACTCTACATTAACACAGTCTCCGGGAGATGCAATCTCTATTTCCGCTCTATTATCTGGATTTCTCATGCCATACACACTCCCACCCTGTTCTTTCTCATGGGGGGCGCCGGCATCGAACACAAGTCCATCACCTTTTCTCAGAGTGCAGTGTAGAGAGTCAACTGTTATTCTATTTCTTTTGGAGTTCATTGCGGAAATCTTTCCCAAATAATTCCCTCTGTGCCTAGGTGCCCTTCCCCTGACCAGGTCCTGATGGCGGGGACCCAACAGAAACCCAGGAGTCAATCCCTGGTGAACTTCATCTTGTCCTCTGGCAAACACTTGCTTCAAGGATGACCAAGAGGACAGCGGGAGTTTCGTGTTGTTACTGCCCTCCTCTCCATCCTGGAGTTGTTTCCAAGCGCTGTCCACAGCTTCTTTGTACACCCTGGTCGTCAACGCCACATACTCGGGCCCTTTTAGTCGACCTTCAATCTTGAAGCAGCCAACTCCACTCTTTATCAAATCTGGCACTAGCTCTACAGCAGCCAAATCCTGTGGGCTCAGGACATATGACATATCATGCAGATCTTTCAGTGTGCCATCTACAATCATTCCGTAAGGGAGTCTACATGCCTGGGCACACTGACCCCTATTTGCACTCCTACCGCCCCAAGCCTCGCTGGAGAAACATTGCCCTGAATATGAGACACATAATGCGCCATGCACAAAGACCTCCAGCTCCGTTTCAGGGGATTGAGAGGCAATTTTGCTTATTTCCTCTATGCTCAGCTCTCGTCCTACCACACACCTATCGACTCCCAAATCTGAAGCAAAGTCTACTCCCTCAGCACTTGTAATGCTCATCTGTGTGGATGCATGCACATGTAAGTGAGGAGCTATTCTGCGTATCAACTCAATGGCACCAACATCTTGGACGATAACTGCATCTACTCCAGCAGCAGCAGCTTGTCTCGCCACCGCTTCCAACTTGGGGAGCTCAGAATCAAAGACCAAGATGTTTAAAGTCAGGTAACCCTTTACACCTCTATCATGCAAGTATTGCATGACTTCAGCGAGCTCTGAGGTGTCAAAGTTGTTTGCTCTGGCCCTTGCATTGAGGACTGTGCTCCCACTGACGCCAAAGTAACAGGAATCTGCACCCGCTTGAACGCCGGCCTTCAACTGAGGCCAGCCTCCTGCTGGTGAGAGAATTTCTGGCTTTCTCAACGTTGATAAAGAGTCTCTTGATGTCGCTTGAGCATACAATGACGGATTCGCCTTTCGTCGAAGACCAGGTTTGAAAGAAATTCGATGAATCCCTACGACCATATGCATTCTCGCTATACTATCCAGTACACTTTACAAAAGGAATTCATTCTTATTATTCGTGCATATGCAAAAATATTATCAAGTTATACATCAAATCCATCTCCCTCACTGTCAATCACCGACCCCATAGCTCGCTTGTCAAAACGGCCTCGGTACTCTTGTGCACCATCCTCCTCCTGCTCTTCACTTGTCTGACTCTGGCTCTCAACAAAACTAGCATCGTTATCATCCATAGTGATACCATCTCTCTCAGACCTACCTGCAGTGGATGTAGACGGGCCATCAGAGTCTGAATCATCAACTCCACCGTCCTCCTTGGCTGCACGTCTATTCCGGATCAATTCCAGCATATCCCTCCCACTCCAGGTCGCACTCTTGCACTGTAAGTACTCTTCTAGTATCACGTCACATCTCCTCGAACGAGCATCTATCAGCTGCTCACCCCCCTCCCGTCTATGAAGACATTTCAAAACTGTGGCATGTATCGTTGCCACCGTTTTGTCCACATTTGTGTTGTCCACTTTGGGTACTGCCCTCTTATCGGCAGACTTGACTAGATAATCTTGTATCACCCTGATACTCCGTAAATTCTTGACGTATCGGTTTCCATCTGCTCTGAGTGTCATAGATTTTGACCTTATTGCAAATCGTTCCATGTGTTTAGATTCGTTAGAGATATGGACCAGAAATGGGATAATCGATGGATGTGATCCCATCATTTTGGTGATAAATCCAGGGCTCAGATGCACGCCTTCAATGATGGATGATTCATTTCTAATCTCAAACTTTGCAATTAAATGTTCAATCCGATGCACGACGGCTTCACTCTGGGCCTTGTATCCTCTGATTGCAAATTTTTTAGAGTCCCAAGGAGGAGGACTAGCTTGTTGACTTTGTACCACCATAGACTGCAATGTTTCCCCAGCTTCGTAGGTTGATACCCAGAGAAGAGGATCTTGTTGCTCTTCTGTGAAACTTCTCAACATGTGCCTTACCGTGTCTGTTGACAATATGGTTGTGATTCCAAGTCTTGCTGCCAACAATGAAGCTAATGTCGATTTTCCTGTTCCACTCGTACCACACAGCACTATGGTGATGCAGGTTTTCTTTTCGTTCAAATTGCATGCTGTGCGGAGATCCAGAACACTGTCCAAGCTGTTGGTATCCGATTTCGAGGTCTGCTTCACACACTCCATCACGAGAGTTTCAAAGTCCCCTCTTGGAATATAAACTCCTGCTGAACCATTTGTTAGGGATCGCACCGAAGACGTGAGGGAGCACTCCTCAGTGGATGGAAGAGTTGCACGTTGCTGCGCTATGCGGAAAACCCGCTGGGCTGCCCTGTGGGCGGCACGAGGCTTACATCCCATCACTTGCAGCGTTAGGCCTAAAGACGAGGTCGAGTATCTGCATAGTTTTTGTTGAGATTCCCCAGTGACCAGAAGAACTTCCAGTGAAGGCGTCAGATTGCCGTTGGTGATCATGGCGATCAGAGAGAATCCAACATCTTTCCAAGCTATATATACAAAGGATCACTTAATCTATTTTACATATTCATTAAAGCTAACTAATAGAAAAATGAAGGCTATAGAAACAAACCATAATAATAAACGGTGCGGCCCCACTCGTTCTTTTTTATGCAAACCCAAAGCCTTCGCTCCCTTCATGAATCGCAGTCATCAGCCTCTCTCTCAGTTGCTCCTTCGAATCATATTCTACCAGATCTAATTGATTAAAGCACGTATGTGCACTGGGCAACCTATCCTTATCTCCATAAGCTTTATGAATCTGGAATTTTTGAGGTCCGTGCACTCCCTGCAGGGCTTTGAAACCTTCCAGCGGGACCTTGCTCGTTCCAGTCACAAATTGGATCAGTAAAGCTAAATCCTCCTTATCCATTTCTCTAATAATTTCCCACAGCCACTGAACAACTGGGGTTGCTGCAGTGAACCCATGGTATTCAGTCTGACTTCTCAAATCGTCAACGTCAATTTCTGGGAGCCCACAAATCAACAGTTCTAACTCATGATCTGTAAACAAAGACACAAGATCTTTGGGGACAACATCCCAGAAACCGCCAAGGAATGCATCGATCTGGTCCCTAATGGCATTTGTCATTCGATGGCGAGCCAACGCATTGACATACTCTTTCTTATTTTCATTTGTAACCTTTATGCTGGCACCCCCTGGAGCCAACTCAACCAGGGTCTTCTGACCAAAATAATCCACCTCTTCAGAAAAGGTAAGTTCCAAGACGTCAGTTATATCATTCTCCAACATCCATTTCAGGTTTTTATGAAGATCAGGATCCACTGCCTCGATGTCATCAACCGTCAGAGGCTGGCCGAGCATATGCTTGTAAAATGAGCGCGTAAAATGTGCATCTATGTGCTGTCCATCGTGCAGCGCCTTGCCAACAACTCTACCCACAAACTTGAAGAAATCCAGATGATTCGTGCCCATGGCTTCATCATTTTGAATTGAAGAATGAGGATTGGGTTGAAAGGTGGTCCCCCCGTCGGGCACTTGCTGGAAGAGGCCAGTGCGAGTGTCAAACATCTCTCTCGACATCAAGCTGTACCACTCCCTTGTGAGTCCACCTGCGTCCACCCCCTCTTCTCCCATAAAAGCAATAGAAAGCTTGTGCCTCAAAGCCTCCTTTGGCTGTCCGCGTAATTGTCTGAACGAATCCTGGAACACATAGTCCCTTCGAATTTGGAGTCTCAACGACCCAGAATGACTGTGCTGTCTCTCCGATTTAATTTTCGTTCTAAAGTAAGCTCTCTTGTTATCAAAATCAAGCAATCTTGGAGCCTTGAGGAGTGCACGAAGGCTCGACACCAATAGCTCCGGTTTGTGACGCACCAAGGCATTGACCAGGCGCCTATGCTTCTCAGCAAAACGTAGAAAGGGTGCTGAGGACTGAACGCTTGTGCTGCCGCTTTCAGGTCCACTTCCTCCTCCACTTCCAACTCCTCCTTTTGTGGGTGACATGGATGATGCGCGGTCTATCCAAGATGGATTGGAAGTCAACCCTCCAGGAGTTTGTTGTATTGACGCAGATGGCGGCTCTTGCTGGCTCTCATGCTCAGCATTCACCAACAGCTTCAAGTCGGTCAACACTGCAAATGACTCCACAAGTGATTGCAACTGAGATATACTTGGTGGAAGTAATTTGCCAGTGTGAACACCATCATGCGTGTTTGCAAAAGCTTTCAATTTTGCTTCTGCCCTATCTGCAATCTGACTCAGCATCATCCACATAGGGTCGAGGTGAGCCTCCATCCCCTCCAATGTCCCCATAGCAAACAATCTGCACTCCTCAGACTCCTCCACCTTGTTGCGCTCTTTTCTATGTTCAAAGACCATCTGCTTGGTCAATTCCCATATGCACGCTGCAACTCTCAGCATGAGTTCTCCTGCAGAAGCAATTCCGACCGACAAGGCATCATGAGCGTCCAAAGTCTCCAGGCCAGTCAGTGATACCAGTGCGGTATTCGCCTTGTCTGCTAGAGGTATGAGTGTCCTGGCCAGCTGAGGTAATAACACCTTGTAATGACCTGGAAATATGATGCACAAGACTTGCATGACATTCTTCAACTGTCTGATGCTCTTTGAGCTGAGGGGCTCCTCGGTCAACAGCACTGCCAGGCCAACCAACAGATGCTCAGGAAGGTCCTTGATAGGCTGCATCTCCTGGGAAGCCTCCGGTTTTGATGAAGATTCTGCTTTAGGAAGGGAAACCGGACCAGCCACCACACCTTCTGTTTGCATGACATCAGAAGGGGCCGCGGCCTCGCCATCTGTTTGAGCGGGCTTGGAGGTCTCTAAAGACCCAAGATCTTTTTGCAACCTCTCCAAACTAAGTTTATCCTCAAATGGCTTCAATACGCCTCCCAGCAGATCCAACGCTTGCGCCATATGTACATCTGAGCGACGACAGACATTCCTTGTGGGAATAGCCAGCAACGTTTGCAGACAATTGACATCAGCGCCATCTGCCAAGGTCCTCGGTGCTTCTTCTGCTTTGCGCTTCCCTTTGGTGTCATACTGTTGGTGTGAAGCCAGCACCTGGGCCAAATACTCAGGAGGAGGTGAGGATACCTTTGCCAAATCAAAAGGTGCCTTTCTGCTCTGTTTGCATAAGTATGTAAGAAGATCTAATACTCGGCGAGAAAGCAAAGGTGGAACGATGTTTCCTTCAAATGGCTTTGCAAGCTGAAGGCCAGAGACAACCCCACCCACAGCTCCGGGCAAACTACCGTCCTCATCACCTGATAATGGCGCTCTCAAAATTGAAACTATTAATTGCAGTAACGTCACCCTTGTCTGGCTATTTGCACACAAGTTTAGAATCAATCTTTGCAATGCGCCCTTCCCTATTGGTTGGCTCAACCGCAGGAGTCGAACCAGGGTGATCAGATCCTCTTCATCGACCTCTACTGGAGGCTCAGGGCCTTCGTCCTCTTCTTTAGCTGAGGTCGTTTCACCCCTCAACCTGGCAAGGGCGGCGTCAATGTCTCCTGTGTCTATTCTCTGCAGAGTTCCCAACATGCCACCACCATCATCATGCCCACCTAATCTGCGAGTCCTTCCCCCTCTCTGGAGCAGGAGATTACCCAGGCCTTCCATCATTGGCATGGCATCAAAACCATCTCCATCTCCAATTCTGCCTTCACCAAGAGCTTGATTAGCAGCTAGATAGCGATGAAAGCGACTCCCAAGGCTTGAACGCAAGTTCAATGCCTCAGAGCGAAGCGCTGGAGGTAAGGAATCAAGTTGATCAGTGGTTGCACTGAGCAAGGCCTCATCTCTCACTTCTGGAGGGAACGATGCTAAGAGCGTGGCAAAATCCATCTCTGCTGTGGCAGCAGGCTCCGTCCCCGGCTCCCCTTGCCCACCTTCTTGTTGTTGTCCAGCTCCAGTTGCAGCCACAGCCGCTGCACGTTCCCTGGCAGCGGCAGCAGTGCGCATCCGTTGTTCCCTTCTGGCTTGCTCTCTGACCTCTGCCTGCAATTCAGGGGGGAGAGCAGCCAAGAATTCAGGGTCAATACCATCATCCACACTTGACCCCGGAGCTGCATCCCTCGCTTGAGTTGTAGCTGACCCCTGGATGGTGACTCCAGCACTTGCCAGCACTTCTGCCCTCAGTTCTGAAGGAAGGGCTTCCAGGAAAGCAACGTCAATACCTGCAGCTGAAGCGGCTTCCAACACAGCTGCATCTAATTGCAGTGCACCTCCGCCCTCTTGTAGACCTTGGGCACCATCTCCACTGGGAGCGACAGCATCGGTGGCGGGCATTCCCTCATCGACTTCAGTTGGAGACCCTTCTGGCTCTATGGTCATAGCATCTTCCCCCTGTTGCATTGCAGCGTTAAGAGCGCTAGCAAGTGAGCCCGGTGTTATAAGCCCCGCAGCTCCTGCCTCAGGCACTGCCTGAGAACCAACCGTCTCCGGCTCTACAGGAGGGTGAGCCACTGCCAGGGTAAAGTCATCCTCCAGCGCGGCAGGCGCGCTTTCATGGCCGACAAGAAGGGAGGGTACATCCTCTTGAATTTCTTCTTCCTCAGCTTCTTGGAAAGCACCGGTCAACTCATTCAAGATGTTGTCCACCGATGCATTATCATCAGCAGCGGCGGCGGTTGTGGTCCCACCTCCCTGATCTCGGGGTTCAATTTGAAGAGCTCTGTCCATAGCTCTCTCGACAGCACCGGCAATGTCTCTGTACATGTTAGCGTCTGCTTGATCTCCATCAGCCCAATTACCTGTTATCCTGGAACCACCTCCAGAGGCCAAAGGTCCCCCTCCTCCTCTTAAAGAATGTACAAACCCTGCTGAGAAACCTCCTCCAGCATCACCCCCCCCGCTCAGCATACCCTCTCCAAATCTCATTGGTACCACACGAACACCTGGCCCCACAGCAGCGCTGATTGCGTGTTCCAATTCAACATCACCATCACCAACACGGATGATAGGTTCTTGACCTCCCTGCAGTCGAGGGTCTGCAAGTCCTTGTCCAGATGCTCGCCTGGCTACAGCGTGGGTCGATGGCCTGACCAGCAGAGGGTGCTGCGTTGGGTGAGAATGCCCAGCAGACCCAGCAGGAGGGGGAGCCTCCCTCAGCATAATTCCTGCCGCCCCAGGAACCTGTCTCATCCTTGTAATCATTGACCGTCCAGCTAAGCCTGATCTCATGAAGCCAAATTCTTCCATGAGCATCCTACTGGCTTCTCTGTGGTCCCTTCTTTCTTCCCTCTCATAGCCCAACTCTGCAGGTTCTCTGAGGTCCTCTTCTTCCTCTTCTCCAAAGAACAGGTCTGCATCGTCTAAGTACAGCTCATCATCCTCTTCTTCATACTCTTCTTCACCATACATAGGATGACCATGGTCCACCTCCAAATAATCTTCTTCCTCCTCCGCATCTCCCTGAATCTGTAGCCGAGCAGAACGGCCAAGGTGAACAAAGTGATCCTCCTCCTCCTCTTCCTCCTCCTCCTCATCATAATCATCCTCATCAGTGCCTTCCTCCTCCTCCTCCTCATCATCCACAACAAGTTCGCCTCTCCGGACTAATTCTTCTTCCACAGCAGCAAGCTCAGCTTCGATATCGTCCTCCCCTTCGATATCATCAGAAGACATTCCTTCATCAGAAAACTCACTGGCCTCATCATCATCATCATCATCATCAGCTTCACTTGATAATCCCACGGCCCCACCATCAGACAATGAAGACATTCCAGCCGACCTCACTTCCACTACAATAGGGACATCATCATCCTCGTGCTCATCGCCTCCTGAACCGTCTTCTTCTGATGATTCGCCCACCATCTCCGAATCAGAATCGGAGCCACCCATACTTTCATCCAGAGAGTCTTCCTCCTCCTCCTCCTCCTCCATTGATGAACCCTCCTCGCCGTCATACCCTTCTCCGTACGCTGATTCTATCATGGCTTCCATCATGTCCTCCATCGAGCGTCTGGTGGCTCTGGCGCGGTCCCTATCCAGAGCTTCTAGTACTCGGTTGGCAGCAGCAAGGGCTTGAGGCCCTGCTTCGGCATCTGCTGGGGTTTGCTGATCAGGCGACCTGGCGGCTAGGGCTGTACCGTCCCTTGAGGGGGCATCTGGCTGTGCCACTGGCTTCTCACCAGGAGATGGTGCACTTTTGGCAACTCTCCGGGTCAGTATTTCCAAAGGTCTTAAAATAGCATGAACTTGCTTCACAGCTGAAGGGTGCTCCAGATCAATCAGCTTCAACGCTCGTGTCAGTGCTTTGACTCCACCCGCATCTCTCATTGCCCTGACGAGGTCCACTGGTATGGCATCTTTCAATGGCGGATGAGCAGCATTTCGTAATTGCGCAGCTCCAGCAGACAGCAATGAGCCTGCTAGCTCCACAAATGCCTTCACTTTATATGGGGGCGGACAGAAAGGTGCAGCAATAAAAGGTGTCTCCATATCAACAACCCTAGTACCAGTAGTCTTGTTACATTCCCCAGTTGCATCTTCACTGAGCAACGTCTTGACTATCTCTTGAACGATCCTCTTGCGCCCTTCCGCGGAGCGGATGCAGACAGCCAACAAGAGGTGCGATGCCCTACCTTGCACGTCCAAGTCCCCAAGAACAGATGAAGCTTCTGCCAATTCCTGAGGTGATCCAAGTCTGGATCTTGTAGCGAGTGACAAATGAACGTCCATCAGCTGTTTGAACAGTCCATCGGACAGGCGTTGAGGCCTCTTCTTCACTGTGCTCCCACCGCTCAAATTGACGACTTCTTTGGTGAGCAAATCTGAATCCCGCTTCAACAAAACTCCGACACAATGCTGATACATTAATGTGAACTCAGCCAACAAATGCAGGGCAAAGCATTGTCTGCTCGCTGCCTCCTGAGAAGCCTTATGAGAGGGCTCCACCACACCATCCTCCATCGGAATGCTGCCCTCTGCACTGTCTGAGACATCGAATTTCAATATGGTATCCAGAAGCAAATCGATAACTGCCAGAAGGCCAGGAGGAACCTTCTTAGGTCCCTTGGAAGTGCCTTTTGTCGAATGCGCCATTGCTTCGCTAGGTCCTCCGCCCTTTTTTTTGTTTGGAGGCGTGGGACCAAACTCTTTCTCAGCAGTAACCGGGCTCAGGATTGCAGCAGACGTGCCGCCAGCACCTGTCAGCTGCTGGTTTGACTTCAATGTCACCATCACCCGTTTGGAGGTACCTGATGGAAAGAGCTTGCAAGTGTTCCAGAGAGATTCCAAGAATACTTTTGGCTCCCTTGCAGCCACTGGAGCCAACAACTGCATGAAAGACTTGAGACTCATCGGTTCATGGAGCACGTCGCGTCTATGGCCATGCAGCGATTTAGCTTTGTTCAACATCAGATTACGTATCTCCGACTCCATAGCTGCCTGAAGGGTATGACAGTCCTCGAGTATGTGGCGCAGAACTGATGCAGCAAATGGTTGGATGCCCACACCCATCAACGAAGAGGGCAATCTCATAATCGTCACGTGTGCTCTAATGGCAAGCGCTTTCTCTGCTATGTCGTGCCTCTTGGTCACCCTTGAAAGCAACTGCAAAACGGCATGGCATGTGGATGCAGCATTGGGTTGGACGTACTCCTCTTGCTCTTCTTCCCACGTCTCATCAGTTTCATCCCCTACTGCTGATGGGGATTGAGCCTTCTTCTTCCCCTTCTTCTTTTCATCGTCTATTTTGGTACTTAATGAGGGTGGCAGTCGAGCCAAGTGATCAAGAAGCTTAAAACACTCCTCCCCAGCAAACTTTAATTCTTCATCGGACAGTAGGCCACCGAGGCGCCACTGTACCGTCACGCTTTCCAGTGCCCATTTTAAAGGATCCTCATCCTCAATCTGCTGCAGAGGAGGAGGAGGAGGAGGAGGAGGAGGAGGAGGAGGACGCGTTGCATGCTTGGGTTGTGTGGTGCACAGGGCATCCAGCACAAGCAACAGGGAGTCAACCCACCGCGGTACTGCAACAGAGGTCCCAAGCCCAGACCAACTGCGCAATGCCCTGCAACACACATCAGCTGCACCCACTTCCGCAATCGTCTCCTTGGCACTGGCACTCTCATGTACTATCACACTCAATAGGTGAGCCGGCGGAAAAATCAAGTCCGTCGAACACGTACTACCACCATCTATGCATTTCAGAATATGATGATTGACTATGCGGTCCAAGATGATTCTCCTTTCGTCTGGGCCAGAAGCCGCATGGGCCCGCAACAGGTCTGACAAGTAGAAGACGGATTGAGGTTGGACTCTAAGAAAACTCATTGCACCATCGACAATGTCAACAGCAGATAACTTTCTAGGGCTAGGCCTGGTCACTGGATGCACAGGGCCTGTCGTAGGCATTGCTTCCCCGTAGAGATCTAAGTAAATCGCTGCAGTGTCCACTGCCTGCTCCTTGCTGCCCTGGTGTTGTCTGAGGGCTTGCAGATAAGCATGAGCTGCTTCTACATTGGGGCCAGTTCGTCTGATAGCTCGTGCTGCTTCATCCTCATGTACACCATGGGCCTCTCTCAACCTCCGGATGACCTGGTTGCAATTGTTAACATACGCAGTCTTTGCACGGCGGGCACGGACGAGCGCCAATGTTGTCAGCTTGTTGAGGTCGACCTCCCGACAGTTCCTCATAACTGTGACTAGAGACTGCAACAAACGGGGCTGGGAGGCAATCAATTGAGGACACTCCCACAGCAGCAGTGAAGTTTCTATCAAGTCTACCCAAAGTTGGCGCATGAAGTCGATCAAGTCATCTGCACTGGCAATATCAATGTCATCAGCAGCAAACGGTGAATAGTCTGGTAAAGGGGCTACAGCATTGTAAACGACGTTTGGCGATGACAGTATAGTCTGCGGGTGAGAAATATTTGCCATCAATACCAAGAAAGCGTTGAGGCAACTGTATATGGCCTTCCTCTGGACTACCAAAAAGTCGACTTCACTCTCAGCTTCACTTGATCCTGAAGCCATCTCCTCCTCACCAGGATCAGCAGCAGCAGGAGGAGCAGGCAACGCTCTAAGCAGGTCCAAAACCCATCTGAACTGGTCCAACATAAGCTTGAGTCCTTGGGCAGATGCAAAATAATTCAAGACCAATGTATGGCAAGTACGCCTTCGAGAATCAAATAAGATATTATAGTTTGCATCCAACACCTTGTGAATGTACTTCACCCGCCAGTACACGAGCTGACGGTCAGCTCTATCGCTCCAAACAGAATCTAAGCCTCCATACGTCTTGGCAATCTGACCAGCAAATTCAATATTTTTAATCATGACTGACGCCAAATGAGCAGAAGCTACTTGCATGACAAAAGTCGGGGGGAAGCTGGCATCATCTCTGCGTCTGGGGGGAATATGAACTGCCTTGCTGACAGCTTGATAGAAATTTCGAGCAGTATGAACAAAATGGACCAGAATTTCGTATGCCAGTTCATTTGGAGTCTTTTTCCGCTTCTTCTTCTCCTCCTCTTCTTGGGTAGCTTCACTCTGAATAGCAGCCTTTTCTTCCTCTTCTTGCTGCTTCACGCTCAAGTCATGTTGCCACTTCCATTTGGAGGCCACAGCAGATTGCCATAACACATGCCTTTCTAACTTTCCTAATTTAAGTATGACTCCAGCCCCAGCATCTCCAATCTCGTGCAGCATCGTAGACGCATTTCGCACTATTGCAGCAGCCAAAGCAGTCAATCCTTCACATGTACTAATTTTGCGAATATAATCATCTCTCAACGTGTCTTCCAGCACAGGGACGCACACATCAAACGCAATATTTGCCGCCGCCTGGGCGGCAATGTTGAGTGCCCTCGACAGTTCATCTTTAAGTGCTGTAGCAACACTATATGAGTTAGGGCCCACATGTTGGGCAAACGTTCGAAAAGTAACTAGCAATGAATGAGATGCATTGGTGGAGCCAAAAGTTGGAGGCAGCACGGGGAGGCTATACAACTGTAACAGGAGCTTGACGCCTCCGTCCTCGGTGAAGCGACGAACATTCTCAGGGGTTTGCAATACTCCCTCTAACATTCTTGCAGTGTAGGTCACGCACTCTACCAAATATGAGGCTGGATCATCTTCATCCTCTGGCTTTACCATTCCCATCCCAGGGGGCGTCCCGCTGCCTTCATGGATCTCTATGTCTTCGACAGACTTTGTTGTTTCCATGTTAGCAGGGCTGTCTTCAAGAGAAACACTATCAGATCCTCCTAGCACACAGAGCCTCTTTAAAATCTTGATGAACACTTGGATGCCTTCTGATCTCAACTGAGGGCTGTGCCTCAACAGCTCATCCAAGCTGCCTCCTAAGAGCATTGCTTGCTCTGCTTGAAGCGTTCTCAAGTACGTCTTAGTGGTAAACACAGGTATGAGGCACTCCAATGCCTTCGACTCCTGCACCTTTGTCATTCCATTCATATTGAGACAGAGAGCCCCCAGCGTTGAGGGCACCGCTGCAACGGCCTCAGTCTGTGGAACGATCCCCTGCTTTGTGATGCTCTCTAAAAATGCATCTGGCAATCCAGCTTCATCCAAAGACTTATAAACTAGAGGGTCATGGTGGATCAGATCTGATACCACCGATGCTGCCAGGGAGAATAGGCCTCCACCGTACTCCCTGCTCTTTCGTAAGATTTCAGAGAGCGCTGCATAGAGTTGCGCTGCTGACGCTTCGTCCAAAGCCCTCTGTGCTGAGTTGGCGGAGTAACTGCCCATGGCTATTGCCCTCAAAAGACTCTTTAACAGTATTCTGCGCTGATATGGGACAGGAACAGGCTCGCCAGTATTAGCTGCACCACCACCACCACCACCACCACTGCTGCTGCTACCACTGGCATTGAAGTGTTCGCCTCCTACCATTTCTACATCACTCGAGCCTGACTGTACTTCTCGCGTGAGCCTGTTCAAGAGCAACGATAGACCTCCCAACTCTCTGAACAGCTCACTTGAAGTTGGGTTGAAATCCATAAAAGACTCTAAAATTCTAATAGTGGAGGAGACAATCGAAAAGTGAGCAGGATTATAATCTTCCAGCAAAGGAAGGAGGGCTTGAATGAGACCAGCATCAGCAAGCGCTTGTACACCTGTTGTAGAGGTGACCAAGGCACCCACCAGAGATAACAAAGCTTCAATGAAAGCAAAACCTCTAGCCATTTTGCCAGCTTGTCCACGAATTCCCGCAACGCAATTATGCATCAACAATGACAACAGGGAGCTGGGACCACCGGAAGCTACTGCAGTGACAATTGTCGGGTGGCGGCCTCTGTCCTGCAACTGAACGCCCAGTGCTCGTAATGCTACTGCTTGGATGTCTTCTGGCACTGTACCTTCTGGCACTTGAAGCAGTCCCACTATTTCACGTACAAATTCGGGTTCTGAATGGAAAAAGGACATGATTTCCATGGCAGCAAACCCTGTCTGATAGCCAGCATAGAAGGCCAGCAACCTCACTCTCACTAGATCTTGTCTCCCCAACTGAGATCTCATAGCCAAAGCTACACGGACTTTCGTCAGCAAATTGAACCTTTCATCCTTTGGTACTTGGTACTTGGTCACCAGTTCTCTCATTATAGCAACCTCATCCTCAGCTAACTGTTCAACATGATCTATGACGACCCTTCGCACCCCAGGAGCCCCAACTACCTCTGACGAAAGAGAAGAGTCTTCTATTATTCCTCCCTTCTTAGCAGCCTCTGCATCATAGAATTCGAAATGAAGGGTCCTAAACAGATGAGAGAAATCTGTGTCTGCTGAAGCACACAGAGCCAAAGAGGTATCAGTGTAGGACCGATCCCATCCCTGTGCCATACGAAACAATCGCTTCCGCTGGTTGACCAACACTGCATCTGCTTGTGACTTGGTGTGAGAAGGATACCTTCGGGTCAATGAAGCTAATGTCTGCAACACAGCTAAAAGGACTTTGATACATGGAGCTGCCAGTAATGAACATAGATGGTTTGCCGAGGCATAAAGATGCCTACTGCCACACTTTTCCAAAAGAATGTTGGTCACTTTCAATATGGCCAACACATTGTCTTCAGGAAAGGGTTCGACCACCGCTTCTTCATACTCCAACTTAATTTCTGGCCTATCTTTGATGCGTTGATCAAAATATGTATCAAAGTGATTGAGCAACGGAATCCAATGGTGCAAATCTCCCTGCAAATATATTTGGCCAACCAATCAATCAATACGGCTTTAATTCTCCTCATGTGAAGCCATACCTTATCAAACTTCCACTGAAAATCTTGTAGAGCGACTGAGATGTCATCCAAGGGGGCCGCAAGGATGTCATCTACTATCGCCTTGACTGCAGGTGGCTGCAGGACGCACATGCGGTGGAGACAGAGATCAGTTTTCCGACGACGCAAATGCTGAGTTAAACCAGGGATTGATACTGGTATCATTCACAACTTTTGGTCTACTAGCTAATGAACACAAGAATGGGCTCCCCATCAATAGACATTCGGAACATCATCGCAAACCTCAAGTATGTGACGCGGATACTACCATAATAAATCCTTGCAATATGTAGCAAACCATCAGATATAAACAACTTACCGGTTCAACAACTCTTCGAGACTTGATTTTCATTATTGAATCATGGTCAGTTGTTGCCTACTGTATATGATGTGTTTTCTTATCGAGATTATACAATTTCAAATTTATGCATCTCAATCAATTGGAAACGATGCGGATTTTAGTTTTGCCAACGAACGAAGGATTCTTCTCCTCAGTCTTCTTCCAGTTTCCCAAACAGTTCAAGAAGGGCGTGGTCAATGTTTACATGGTTCATATGGCACTGCACGCTCTCAAATCTTCTATCTCAGCATCAGTCAAGCCCAGATCTTCCTTTAATATTTCAGTAGTGTGCTGTCCAAGGGCAGGCCCAGCCCACCTTGTCGAACCAGGTGTCTCTGAAAGCTTGGGTGCAAGAGCGGGTACTACTGTCATTTGTGCTTCCTTATTCTTGCCTGGTGGACTCACTTTCTCAAACATCCCACGGCTTTTAAACTGCTTATCAGCAGCAATGTCAGCAATGCTATAAATTGGTCCAGCTGGAACTCTGGCTTGATTCATCGCCATCATCACCTCCTCTGCCGTGTGCGACGCCACCCACGCTTCGATCACGTCAACGAGCTCATCCTCATTCCTACACCTCGCAGAGTCAGTACTAAATTTTGGATTCTCTAGACCCATATCTGGTCTTCCAATAGCTGCAATCAACCTACTATACACCGAATTTCCATTTCCACCAATGACCACCCATTTTTCGTCTCTAGATTTCCAGGTACCTGAGGGCACTACACCAGTCAGGGTGCTCCCTGAAGGTGGTCTAACTATACCGCTTTCAAAGTACTCAGGCACGCAACCTTCCAACATATTGAAGATGGATTCAGTGATGGCAGTGTCGACCACTTGACCTCTTCCAGATTTACCCCTGTGGTGCAATGCCATGACGGCCCCAAACGCAGCGTGCAAGCCGGCCAAGCTATCCCCCAATGAGATATTTGGCCGTACCGGTGCCCTATCTGCAAAACCATTAAGATATCTCAGCCCACCAGCTGCCTCACATACTGAAGCATAGCCCGGCCACGCAGCTTTCACCCCAGTCTGGCCGTATCCGCTGATTCGTGTGAAGATGAGTTCCTTATTTAAATCCTCAGGACCCAAACCCCATTTCTCCATGACTCCTGGTCTAAAGTTTTCTACAAGGATATCTGCTTTTTCAGCAAGCTTCCTGACTATGTTCCTACCTCTTTCATGATGAAGATCTATGGTCATGCAACGCCTATTCCGCCCGTAAGTCTTCCACCAGAGCGAGTCGCCCGACGCGTCCAGCTCTCTCAAATGTCGCAGCGCGTCACCTCTACCAGGGGGCTCTACTTTGATGACATCCGCCCCAAAATAGGACAGGAGAGCTCCGCAAAAGTTTCCTGCTACGACTTGTCCCAAGTCAAGAACTCTTATCCCCACTAAAGGACCAGTCGGTGAACCTCCCGACCTGCTAGAGAATGCGAGAAGAGCGTTGCAAGCATGCGCATTGCCCTTGATGAGACATTTTAAAGCAGAATTTCGAGTAGTGACTGCGAACATCGCGCGGGTGGTGTAATCTGCCGGGACCAGCGATTCGAGTTTCGAAAAACAGAGGTGAGATCCTGTCGGCTGTATATCGATTGTAATATACGATCTTTTACGGAATATGGAATACAATATACATCTTCCACAAAAAGCCCACTTCTAACTCGGTACCTCGCCTTCCTCACCTGGATGATCGTGATGCTGCACGGTATCAACCGCACTGTGGAAAGCCCTCTTCATTGGACCTTCGCTCCCTCTGTTATATGTGGCATTGGGACCTCCTCCACTTGCTACTTCTTCTGCTTCTCCACCTTTCACAGAAGCCAAGTTCTCTTCTCCATATCCTTCCAGATTCTTGTTGACAATGTCTTCTGTCCTCAAAGCCACCCTCTCCCTATCCTCTGCCACCTCGTGCTCATCGTATGCAGCCCTCGACCTTTCTGCCAGTACCTCTGCTGTGCTCTTCGGTATCTCACCATGGGAAAGCTTATACTCTTCAACAGTTTTGGGTTCCATATCTTCTTGCAACTCCCTAGCCTTCCTGTTCAGCTCCTCCTTTGTATCAGCGTATGCCTCCTTCACTCTCTCTTCAGCACTGTGCACCTTCTCAGACACTTGCTCGGAAAGAGAATGAGCAGTTTCCTTTGCAGACTCATACATCTCAGCAGCCTTGTCCTTACCTGCTGAACTGTAGACACTTGCTGCCTCTAATGCCTGCTGTGCTTTGCTTTGAGCTGTGTTCGGTGCATCAACCGCCGATGTACGTTCTTCCACGCGATGTTTTGTATCCTCTGACACCTTCACTCCAAGCCAAGGGTCCTGAGAGTCCTCAGGGTGAGCTGTCTTTGGTGCTTCATGATGAAATACCCGTTCTCTGCAATGAAGGATGGGAACAATGCTTCCTTAGTTCTTTTCAGTTTTGATGAATACTTTCTCAAAAGTACAACCTAACAGCATGGCCCACCAAAACTGGATGTACATCCCCAGGAAATGTTCTGTATTCATGAACTCTTGTATGGTGATGATGGCCTGGCAAATGCTCTCTGTAGGAGAATATTTACAAATTTCTGTTGTTTGTAGGTGCACAGCATGAGATACAACGCCAGCTTCATGACTCACCTTACATACTCTCCAGCATGCTTTGCCTTTTCAGTCAGTGTCTCTAGAGGGCCTTTCGCAGAGCTGTCAGCATTCAGTTCATCTGGAGCTCCACCAAGATCGGGACTTGTATAGTCTCTTACTTTACCAGGAGTTTGTTCAATGACATCCGCTGCCTTGTCTTTAGCCCTTTCTAATGCTTCAGAAGATTTATTAATAACTTCTGTGGCAGCATCTGGTCCGATACCTTCAGGGACTTGCTCATTTCTGAAGGCTGGTGCCTCAGCGGCAGCACTTTGACGGATTGGAACTTCTGTGCCCTGAGCCAGAGCCATTGCTTCATCCATGAGAGCATTTGCCTGCTGCTCTTCAGGAGTAGGCTCTTCATGCTCTACTTTTGGCAGGTGCTCTTTAACAAAATGAATAACATCTTCTGCTGTGCTGGAGATGTAATCCTTCGCTGACAAGGCAGCTTGCTCGGTTCTCTCTTTGGCAGCAATGGCAGCTGATTTGGCAGCATCTCCAGCTTCATTGGCTGCAAGTTTTGCCTTTTCAGCTGCAATATCTTCGTTTTCGCGCGCGACTGTAGCATGTGTGGCTGTTCTCTCCTTGTCAGAACTAAGGGGCGTGGAAGGCTTCTCCTTCACTTCAACAACCTCCGACATAGGGTCGGTCTTGGTCTTTACTGTGGTATCTTGTTGCAACTGCTTGTGAATATCGCTCATTTTGAGTCAATAGTTTATGGTTTTACAGGGAGTCGATCGAGTAATATATGGTAGTCGGTCTACGAAGTTACAGTGAAGCTTAGGAGTAGCCGTGACTGTTCATTCTGCAGACGTGTCGTTCACACCTTGTAACCCTGTGCTCCTATCGTGGCCATATGAGCCCCTTTACATTTGACTTTCCTTGCTGGAGCACTCATAGTGACCCATTCTTCTGCAGCAGAAGGGTGAATCCCTACACATGAATCAAATTGAGCCTTGGTTGCCCCACATTTGAGGGCGACTCCCAGCCCCTGCATAATCTCCGCTGCATCAGGTCCTACCATGTGGCACCCAACAACCCTGTCTGTAGGAATATGAACAATCATTTTCATAAAAGTCTTCTCATCTCTGCCACTCAAGGTGTTCTTCATTGGTCGAAATTTGGAAATGTATATAGCCAGCTCGCCATCCAATTGTTCAATAGCTTGCTCCTCTGTCAGACCCACCGTACCCATTGGTGGTTGACAGAACACAGCTGTAGGAATGTTCTCATAATCTGGAACTTTTGGCTTCCCTCCAAATATTGACTGTGCCACTGCTTTTCCCTCCATGAGGGCAACAGGGGTCAGGTTCATTCTGTCCGTTGCATCTCCTATTGCCCAAATGTTGGGGGTAGACGTTCTGCTGTATTCATTCACAACAACAGCTCCGCTTCTAGAATCCAACTCTACTCCAGCATTCTCCAACCCAATCCCTTTAGTACTGGGCTTACGGCCAGTGGCCATCATAACTTCACCACAAGTAATCGCATGAGTGGCATTCATACTATCGCGATAATGCAGAGTGTATGTCCCATCAGAATTCTTCTCGATACCTTGTGGTGAACATTCACAGTGAATAACGACGCCTCTTTTTTGCAAGTTGTCAGATACTACAGCTCTGCATTCATCATCAAAGCCACGAAGGGGGAAGGCAGCTCTGTACATGAGATGAACCTTGGCTCCCAGGCCAGCAAAAATACCTGCAAATTCGACGGCAATGTAGCCACCTCCAATGATGACAATACAAGTTCCAGGGAGCTCTTCGATAACAAGAGCTTCATCTGAAGTTATTGCATACTCAGCACCTGGTATAGGAATCTTCACGGCGTGGCTCCCAGTTGCCACCAAAATGTTTTTGGCTGTCACCGTCTGCACCGATCCATCCGAGCGCCGGACCTCGATCGTGTGGGGATCAATGACAAAGCCTCTGCCTTCAATGTAATCTGCTCCAGAAGCTTTGATGATATCCTTGTAAACACTGTTCAAGCGTTCAATTTCCTTGGCTTTCTTTTGGATGAAGTGGTGGAGATTGACAGATGGTTTGACAGTGCCCCAACCAAAACCGCCTGCGTCCTTGTAGCAATCCGAAAATTCGGAAGCATACACAAGGAGTTTTTTCGGAACACAGCCTCTGATGACACACGTTCCTCCTGCACCTCCAGTATTTTCACTGGACACAAAGCCAAAGGGCAGCTCGACCACGGCAACCTGGGATCAACACAAGGGCGGTGAGACTGAAGGTGAGAAAGCGGCTACAAGCTACAAGCGACGAATGTCGAGGATACCTTTGCTCCAAATGTCGACGCCGATATTCTGGATGCACGAACACCTCCACTGCCACAACCTAGAGTTACCAGATCATATTGGTATTCCGTTCCGTCATCAGTCTCCATCGTCTCTTGCACCTGAACACCCGTTCGCAAAGTTTCAGTTCTTTAAAGACGCAAAAAACGAAAAACAGTTTTTACATAAGCATATCTGTGTCATCTCCTGGGTCTTCTTCTGAAAGTTCGGCGACTGCTACCGCTGTTTTGGTGGCTACTAGTACTTTGGCCAGCTGTAAATCCACCTTCCCCTCCAGTGAAGGCAGCTGTTGCTTGATTTGTCGCAAATGAAAAGCTAGGCTGCTCATTCTTGAGTTCTCCAAATGTGAAGTTTTCTTCTGCCTTTATAGTTCCGCTCGTAAAATTAAATGAAGGCACCGCAGACACGCTAGGTCCTGGACGAGGCTGTTGCCCCCCACCTCCTTCCTCCTTTGGAACGATTTTATCTACTCTACTTGCTTCTGCAATAGCTGCAGCTATGCCTTCTGCTTTTGGAGCACTGACCGATGTAGGTTCGACTGTGGCAAGAGGTTCTTCCTTGGGCAGACCAGGTAGTCGCTCAAATTCAGGGAGAGAATCTATTTTTTGGAGCGATAGAGGCAGCAAGGATGGCCTGGTCCCATATGGACTCATACCCAATCTAGAGCTCCCGACCCCACCCCTTATTCTCCTCCTCTGGGATGGTGTTATAAGTCCATGGCTACCTGGAGTACTTTTCCTTTCTGATGCAGCTGCAGAGACCCTTCTGGGTTCTGGAGCTTTAAAATGCCAGCCTGGAAGACTGGAGATGTCGGCTGCTATATTACCAGTCCTAGGGGAGGAGTATGTGTAAGGTGATCGCGGTGTTAGACTCATATCCCATCTTGGTCTATTTGCTGGTCTCAATAATGATGGAGATGGTGCTATCTCTGTTCCCTGTTCATCAGCGCTACGTTTTGAACCTCGCTGAACCAGCGTCTCTTGTCGAGGCCGCTTCGCTGGAGCTATCACTTCATCTTCAGGGGAGTCCCCTCTAGGGCGTTTACCAGCGGCGACAGCAATGGGACTATCTACGGAGCCTACGACTGGACAAAGAAAGGGGGACGGAAGGTTTTGTTGGGTACCGACATTAATTCATTGCTCGATATCGTTACCTGGACTAGAGCCCCTCACAAGCCAGGATTTGGCTCCTAAGAAACCGACAACATTCTTAAACATTATTGCTAATGTGCAGAGGCTAAATTCTGAGAAAGACTCTTGTACCCAAGACTGAAGAAAATGCCAACTGATGCAGTCCAGGCTCCTCTGCCTTTGCCCTTTGATTAAGATCATGCAGAATCAAAGCTTTACCCTGTTAAAAGTGGCACCGTGGTAGACGATATTTCATTTGTCCACCTAATCGTTTAGAACTAAATCACAGAAATGGTCGCAACTTGCACTACTATGCAGCTTAAGGTAGGATACTCGAGCGGGCTTGGGGGATCATCCTCACTACGAAACTGTGAAGGGTATCCTATCGAGTTAATGAATCCTCAAATCTATGAATGCATGCTGAAAATATCTTCTTTATTACAATGCAGGGCGCTAACGCCTCTTTTGTAGGAAAGGCAGCTCGCAGTGCTAATGCCTCTAGAATTTCCTCCGCTAAGCGCTTGATTGTCCGTGCCGAACAAACAAGTCTCGCCAAGGTAAGGTTTCCTTTGTTATCCAGTTCATAAAGCCCAGTTGTTTCTGGGGCCCTCCTCCCACTTCGCTGCATGGCGACCTTACCCATTCGTTCTCCACCTGCAGGCTGAGCGTATCCAGAAGGCTGGTGGTCTCTACATGAACTTTGTTTCTGATCAATCTCTCAGCTACCTCGATGGAACTCTCCCAGGTGATTTTGGTTTCGATCCCCTCGGTCTCTCTGACCCAGAGGGTGCTGGAGGATTCATCACGCCAGAGTGGCTCGCCTACTCCGAGGTCATTCACTGTCGCTGGGCAATGTTGGGCGCTGCTGGGTGCATGGCCCCAGAAATTCTATCCTCCATCGGTGCCATTCCACAGACCGGCGATGAGGCCCTTTGGTTCAAGACTGGTGTCATCCCACCAGTAGGCACCTATGACAAGTTTTGGGCTGACCCCTACACCCTCTTCTTTATCGAAGTTGTTCTTATGCAGTTTGCTGAGCTCCGCCGCTGGCAAGAGTTCAAGAAGCCAGGATCTAACGCTGACCAATATTTCCTCGGTTTTGAAAATGCGTTTAAGGGGACAGGCAACCCATCTTACCCAGGTGGACCACTCTTCAACTTCATGGGATTGGGCAAAAGTTCTGATGAGGCCATGAACAAAATGAAGGCTAGGGAAATTAAAAATGGCCGCTTGGCAATGCTTGCCATGTTTGGATTTGGTGCTCAGGCAATTATGACTGGCCAAGGACCCATTGCCAATTTGGGTGCCCATTTGGCTGACCCAGTCCACAACAACATGTTGGGCAACTTTTCAACCGTCCTCCGTGGACATTAAGAGATTGTTTAGAGAGATGAAAAAGGGTGTTGTTTGCTTTGAATACACAATGAAATTTGCTAACAACATTCTTTTAATTGTTCTTTGGCTTGTGTAAGAAGAGGTACATGGTGCAGTACATGCTCGTGTGTCTCTAAAGATGCATCCAGCAGCAGCAGCATTTCTAACTCCTTCCATCAGTTGATTGCGGGTGTGACAGGAAGACTATACTGTTTCAGAACCTCCTGAAGGACTTCCTCCTTGACCCCATATTTTGTTGCTAATGAGCGCACATTGGCTCCTTTGTTTCTGTGCAAATCTTCGTATAGCAACCTCAAAGTCCCTGTACTCAGTCGTCCCTGCAATGCCGCCTCTTTTTCCTCTGGTGTCTTTCTCCGTTGCAGCTCTCTCGGTGATATTTTCACTCTACTTTCATGTATACTTCCGAACAACATTCTCATGGAATCATCCATATCTTGGTCTTTCACATCAGGTTGATTACGAGATAGTGTCGCTGCTCGCTCGAGTTCTGCAAGGTCCATGCTTGAGTCTAGCTTACACACTTTGAGTGTCAGATGTCATACCTTGCTTACTGATCTCTTTTCTAGCCTTTTCCGCCCTAAATTTCCCGAGTCGATGACTTTTTTTAACAAGTTTGCTGGTTATACCACCCATCCGGATAGGGATCCTTACACGGCCGTGCGGTCCCTAGGTTCTGAATTCATGTTGAATTTAGCTGAATAGAACCTTACATTGCGAGTGATGATACTAAATAGAGCCTATCAAATCTACAATTCAGACATTTATGTCTTTCTCCTTTGTCTCCTCTTCTTTGTCTTGGGGAACCTTGCTGGTGAGCAGTTTGTACATTGAAACACTACTTGCTTCTTTATCTAACCCTATCAGGGAGGGGGAGTACTCCAGTCTCATTGCTCCTTTTTTGACCTGTGAATACATCGCAACACCACACACAGTTATAAAGTAGCCACCAACAGTCCAGACATTCACAGGATTCCTGAAGTACGCTATGGACGTTGCCACGGTAAAGACTCCCTTGGCATTCCCCAACACCTGGAGGGTTAGCGCACTGGTATATCTTGTGACCAGAAAATTTGTCAAGTTTGCGAGATATGCAGCACATGAATTCAGTATCAGCATGACCCAGAAATATCCAGACACTGAGCCAATCTTTCTTGCTACAGATAGAGCATCTGGCTCATACCACATCGTCGCTGGAATGAGGGCTACACACGCCATTGGTGCCATATACATCAATAAACTAAGACTGCTCATCTTTTCATTGGCGTCTGCTAACAGGTGTCCTTGAAGAACACTCTTCATAGCCCTGGCTGATGTTGCGCTTACTGCTGCTATGAATCCGAATAGTTGAAAGAGTGGTTCTGCACGGGATGCTATCACTATGCCCAACACAACTGGGACCAAAGACAGATAGACCTTCCAGTGTTCTCGCTGACCTAATAATATAAACGCCAAAGCTGCTGTAAAAGCGGGTGTAGTTGCCCCAATGGCTTGTGTGAAGCTTACTGGTAAGTGCTTCAGTGATACATTCCCCAACACAACAGACAAACAGAATATACTCGCCAATGCTGCTATTTTATTGAATTGTGACTTTGACTTTATTGATTCGAAAGGTGTACTGGAGAAGATGCTCACAGCCCCACTTGCCAAAACAATATAGCTCAATACAGAGCAAGCAATCATATGACACAATGTGAGAAATGCTGGGTACTCAAACTTATATATTGTGAGCAGGTATTTGTTCAAGATGATGGTTATGGTATTGCAACCGTACCTGTCCGGGCAAGAAGGCAGTTAGCACAGGGTGCTCCATTAAGCAGGTCTTTAAGGCTAGCGATTGACTCACCATGCTATAACAACAATTATAGTCTTGAATGGCGTGTCAGAAATCATTGTCTGTGCTGACAAAAGAGCTCGTTGATGGAGTTACCAAATCTTTCTGTGCTCGTGGTTCTTTCAACATACTAGCATTTACATAAATGTATGAAACGAAAAGAAATATAATTTACAAGATCAATTGAAATAGTTGGCGGTCGTTGTTGGACATCATTTAAACATTGCGCTGGCAGCAACGCCATCTGCAAGCAAGCGAGGCGATGGCAGGCCTGAGCTGCAGACGATATCATACATACGTTTCATACACATTTTACAGTTCTGCCGTGGCCTCCATCTCTAACTCTCCGCTCTTTGCAATAACAACCTTCTTCTTCGGTGTTCCACTCTGACTTCCGAGTGCTTCTACCTTCATAACAATGTCCATGCCCTCCAATACTCTGCCAAACACCACATGCCTGCCATCCAACCAACTGGTTTTGACTGTGGTTATGAAGAATTGAGACCCATTTGTATCTGCTCCAGCATTAGCCATACTCAATATCCCAGGGCCTGTATGCTTTAGCTTGAAGTTCTCATCTTGAAACTTCTCTCCATAAATAGATTCACCACCTCTGCCATTACCATCGGTAAAATCTCCACCTTGGAGCATGAACTGAGGGATGATTCTGTGGAAGATGGAACCTTCATAGTGAAGTTTCTTGCCAGACTTACCGACGCCCTTCTCTCCTGTGCACAAAGCACGGAAGTTCTCGACAGTTTTGGGAACAGTTTTCCCATATAAGCCCATAACGATCCTCCCTGCTGGTGCACCATCAATCTCAATATCAAAAAAGACTTTGTTGGTTACCCTGGGCCCCTTCTTGTCGCCATCCTCGGCCATGACACTGGAGCATACTGCCACACAGAGCAGAAGTACACCGCAATAGATTGAAGTCTTCATTTACAAGGTCAAAATATAGTATATACAATATTTTTTGGAGTTCCACCTGTGCACTGAATTCAGGGGCGGATCAAAATGATGGAGAGCGGCCACGAAGGATCGAGCACTAGACTGTCTCCAATCGAAAGTGTTTCAACCTGAATGAAGGAATGACACTTTCCCTCAAATTCTTATTGTTTTCTGCAGTCGAGGCCCCCTTAATACGGCTTGACGATGCTCTCTCTGGGAGGATGGATCGTCGCATTTTACGGATAGAAGGTAGGAAGGCTTCGCGAAGCGCGCGTAACGAGGTCTCAGCCTGTCCAGCCACTGAAAATTTAGTACATAGTTTACAAGTGTCAGACAGAAGAGAGACTGTTCCATTGATTTGAGTGTCTGCTAGGGCGTGTATGCGTTTACTCTCAACGATCGAATCGATTTTGGCCGAACGATAAGAATAACGTGTACTTCGGAGATATATTTGCTTAGTATCACTCTTAATTATAAGAGTAATTTAGAAACTCTAGTTCAACGTAAGAGGTCGCTGGAAAGAATCTTAGCACCGTGGAATGCAACCCGGAAATAAGAAACAGCGGGCATATCAACGCCAAAAAAGACACGGACATGCACATACGCTGTCCAATCTCCAGTCTGTGCTGATCCATACCGCTCCTTTGGTGGGAGTGCACAGGTCGATAACGGTAAGCCTCGAGGCATATCTTCCTCTCTCTCCTACCATACCCAATTCTCACCACTCTTTCATTTATCTACAGATATGTGATGGAATTCCATCCTGCATGTTTGCATTAGAAGAGGTTTGGAAAGCCTATGAGGAATGGTCGGCGTATGGAGCAGAAGTTCCCCTTCATGTCCAAGCAGGCCCTCACCAGTATCAGGACATCATTCAATGCTATGTCCCCTATCTTTCTGGCATGCAGTTGTATGAAGCAGATAGCGTAACTGCGAGGAATTGCAACAGAGTTAGCGACAAAGGAGTGAGTACTACTACACCTATCCCACATTCACCCATCCCAGAGAGAGATGGGCTCAGTAGCGCAACAGGAAGCACTGCAAGCTCTGCGACGAGCGGTGACAGTGACAGTGAAGGCGATTGCCGCTCTCCCAAGAATCCACTCGCAGCAGGCCTTCGTAATAAGAGCAACAGTAGTATTCTGCACAAGCAGCAGAGCTTAGGTGAGCCAAATAGGTTGTTATTCCAATATTTCGAGACCGAAGGGCCCCATTTGAGGGCCCCGTTAGCACAGAGAATAGAGGAACTTGGACTGTCATTTCCAGGGCTTTTTTCTACCACCACTGACGAGTTACATCCAGCCAGCTGGTTTGCTGTTGCTTGGTATCCTATCCAACGCATTCCGACAGTGACAGACCCAGCAGTTGCTAGAGACCTTCAAGCTAGTTTTCTCACTTTCCATTCATTGGCAGTGCCCGAGTTGAGAGGCGGGGCAGGGTTATCACCCGGTGGTTGTCCTGTTCCTCCGCCTTTATGCCCCCCAGGTGCAGCTGTTATGGCATATAGGACAGAGTGCGCCAGGCAGCAGGCGGTAACTTCTGCTTTATCTACCATGCTTGCTGCAACGTCAGACACAGATGAAAGTGTCCCTTCTGATAGAAATTGCACAATGATGCAAGATTTACCTCAGAATGTTCACTGCTTGTCTCCCTGGGCATTTATGCCTTACAAGGCAGGAGGACGGTTGTGGTCCGACCCCGCCAATCGATGCAGGCAACATTTGCCTATGATTGCAGCAGGCCAAGCATGGGTTGAGCGCAGGGGTGTACACTTGCCAGATCTTGAATTTTTTAAACGAAGTCAACAAGAATTATTGGGTCGAAGATATTGAATATCAAAAGAGGATATTTTGTTCCATAATTTACTCAAGTTTTATAGAAATGAGTTCGCAGATTTCATCAAACACTTGCAGGCAACGACTGAACATATTGTCACTTTTCTTTTATTTTTCTTTTCTTTTGATGGCATGGGTTGTATGAAAACTGAATGCCTATATTTTCATAGCAGAGTTCTATGTTATGGCTTATGAATGAAGTAAAAGCATTTTACACATCCCTCTGCATGGGCAGTACTGTGAGTGCCTGGCCAAAGCTTGCAACAAACCGGTCTGACCGTGGCACCCACTGGTTTAGAAGACAACCGTCGAAAGGTGTCGCCAACTCCAAACATTCTAATCAATAATTTGGAACTGACTTGTCGTCCTCAGTTATGGTCTATCGTTCTGACCTTTGCCTGTGTTTCTCAGTTATATCCATGGATGTTTCTGGAAGTTTTATGACCTCAACTTCTAGCTTTATCAACCATCTTATAACTTTTATATAACCTCTCTATATAGGGTTTTATATCAAATGACCTCGGAGGCTCCTCGCAAAAGCATCGCCGACTTTGAACTTGTTCGCCGCCTTGGCGATGGCAGTTTCTCCCAGGTCATCCTTGCGCGTGACAAATTAAATGGAGAGGAGTATGCCCTCAAAGTCATAGACAAGCAATATGTCATCCGTCATAAGGTAGTTGATTACATCAAAAGTGAAAGAGCTATGCTTGCAGCCCTGCAAGACCCAGGCATCGTCAGGCTTGAGTTTACATTCCAAGATGCATACAGTCTTTACATGGGACTGCAATACTGTCCTAATGGAGAGCTCTATGACCAAATAAGGTTGAGGGGGAGAATGGAATTGAAAACTGCACAGTTTTATGCAGCAGAGATAGTTCTGATCTTGGAAGTACTGAGAAATAAAGGAATAGTTCATCGGGACTTAAAGCCTGAAAACTTGCTGTTAGATATTCAGGGCCACCTGAAATTGATTGATTTTGGCTCAGCAAAGCAACTGAATGCAGATGAGATACTTCCTGTCAGCCAAGCAGACAGTGCTAGCTCAGAAGATGAAGCATCGCCACCCCTGTCCCCATTATCTCCCAACAAAAAGGATGGAGAGAGCCCTACGACGAAGGAACGAATGACTAGGCAAGTATCAATGGTCGGAACTGCTGATTATGTATCCCCAGAAATACTGAGTAATAAAAAAGTATCTTGCGCTGCTGATTTATGGGCGCTGGGATGTATTGTGTATCAAATGTTGGTCGGAAGACCACCATTCAAGGCAATGAGCGAATATCTCACGTTTCAGAAGATTATAGCTGAGGATTGGTGTGTTCCAGAGGATGTTGATGTAGACCAAGATGCTGTTGATTTCATAACGCTGTTGTTGAAGACAGATCCTTGTCAAAGACTTGGTGCTAGGGACTTGCAGGAGTTGAAATCTCATCCCTTTTTCAATGAGATTGAAGACTGGAAAGCCATAAGGACACAGAATGCACCTGAGATATTGACCGATGAAAATGAATCTATAACCAGTGCAGGGACTGGAAGAAGTAGCATAGATTGGGAGTTGCAATCACTTGCAGCTGCTTTGCCCAAGTTGGCATCTACTTCTAACGACAATGTGGTGGGCTCTTTCGACGAAGCGCCTGGTGGCTTTAAGGCGACAGGAACTTATTTAGTTCACGATGAATTTGAAGATGATAGATAAAACAGACATTTAATAATAATTGTAAGTACCTAAGTTCATCATGAACCGGAAATGGAGAACCAATCCTGGAGCGATCGAGTCTGTGCTTTCGCTGCCGACCTTTGAGAAGCTGATACCACCAAGAGATGCCGAGTATACACTTGCAACTACAACAGACCTATATGCGCTGTATGTGGTGTTGCACATAGAGAAGAAAGGGTGGGAGTTGCGGTGGAGCTCACAAGGACAATTCTATTTTTTTGTAGCAACTGAGAGAATATACAAGTTGGAAGCTCCTGCAGTACCTGAAATAGATACAGGGGTAAGTACTTGATTAGATTCGTATGAAGCATTGGGTTTATGCTGAGGTATCGTCCGTTTGCAGGAACTGTCAGATGCTGGTGATCCAGAGGTTCACTGTCTGATGCCAACCCTGAAAACATTCAATGCACCAAAAATAGAGGATAAAGCTAAAGACAGTAGCGACGGGCTTCAAGTAAGAATACAAATTGTAGTACCCTTGAGTAGTAGCAGCAATGAACTCACTCCACGATTGTTGCGTCGGGTCTTTGCTATCAAAGGTGTGCAAGCCCAACAACTTTTGCTGGCATTTGTCGATGCCAATGGGAATGTGTCAAGAACATGTCTATATAATTACATACAAAGTCCACTAGAAGGTCCAGGTACTGCAGATTTAGAACTATTAGATGAGGATGAGGCTGACTAGTGTCGTGTGTAAAACTCATTAGGAAGAATCCTCTTGTCCTCCCGAGCCCTCTTTTCCTTCGGCTCATCTCCGGATGCAAGGTCAACAAGCTGAGACTTCCGAGGATTAGACTTTTCTTCGACCGAAGGATGACTCTTTTCGAATTCTGCTCGTGCACTCTTCAGAAACCCTGGCTTCTGTCCTTCATCTTTGTTCTGCATTGTCTCCTCCACCTTGTCTTTGAAAGCACCCACGGTTTCTGAAATCTTTGCACCAGGTCCACCCAAAGCAGAATCTACCCCTTTATTTCCACCAGGCTGATCATTTGAGGCTGTGGCATTCCCAGTTGACCTACGAGCCATTGATTCTGCTGCCCTTGCAGTTCCCTTCATTAACCGGTCCTTGGCATCAGCCGGTCTCTCATCAAGACCTTTAGATGCCTTTTCCTTTGTACCCAACATCCATTCTTTAGCAGCATCTCCTGATTTCTTGGCAGCCTCTTTGAATTCCTCAACAGTATTGCGGAGTTTTCCCTGTTTATGCCACGTTATTGTCAGTTAATTCAAGGTGCTTAGCGGACTACCAGGTGTCCAGCGATTCATACCTGCTCCTCACTGAACGCCCTTTTTTGAAAGACCTGGGCGAAAGCAGGAGTAACTAAATTTTGAGAGTAACATTTACTAGTTATTTTCAACATTTTATATAATTTTGGGAGGTAAAGGACGAATCGTGGCGTTTGTATGACATTCTGAGATATCAGCATGTAAACTAGCTGGGGGGAAGCTCCAACCTCTTACAACTACATATCAGTTACTGTACTTTGCTTATAGTCCCACCTCTGGTATTTTAACCATGTTCTCCTATGTGCATTTTGAAGATGACCCTTTGGAACATATCTTGAAGATGTTCCCGACATATTTGCTTTTGCTTGGACAGCATATATAGGTTTCTCAAAGGTGTGATTGCTGGGATTGACGTCTGAGATGAAATGAAGCCATCCGTGCCACTCTGCAGGAACGGCACTAGCATCTTGGGTCTTGAAATTGTCTGCCTTGGCATACACTACCCATCTATTCCTTCCTACCTGAGCATCTGCTTTCTCAAAGTACTTGTTGCCAAATTCATCCACTCCTACAAGGTCTGCACCATCCTTACCTGGGTGACGGATGAGCGTTTCTCCCAAGTTGCCGTCAATTAAAACTTTCCATCCCCCTGCTTTCAGCGCTTCCCCAACGCTTTGCTTTCCTAAGCCCTTGGCAATATATTTGGTTAAGGCGTTCATTCCAAGAACTTTGTGAGATGCTTACTGCCCTCGATCAAATTAAGTTACCAGCGAAGGATACTAAGAGTGTCTTTCAGACAAACCAAAGTGGCAATATAAAAATAAAACAAAAAAGAAGACCGAAGTTTTTTCTGCAACGTGGAGCACATCTCTTAAAAATGCCAGGGGGTTGGCACTCGATCGAGGGAGATGATGGACTCTGGTGCCGTAATTCATAACCTTTTCTGGCTTTTAAGCAATCCATTATCGTATTTACCACAACCTTGTCGTGAATATCAGACTTTGCAGGCGTCTAATCCGAGCGTCTTGACTGGGTGGTCTTTGACGGCATCCCAGTTCCTAAGTGCCAGGGTTTACGTCGAGGATGAGCTTGGTGTTATTCAATTACTCGCCAACGCTTCAACTAAACACAAAGTACAAGAGAACTATATCCAATATGCGCAGACGCGCGACAGTTGCGGAACGTCATTGCGAGGAGGAGCCCTTTGAAGAAATGGTCCCGTCCTCACTCTCCCAGGCCGCCTGCGTCTTTATGAGCTCTCCCACCCCTGCTGTCATTGCTTTAGGAGCAGCAGCAGTGGTCACCTATAGGATTACATATATAAAAGGCACATATGATCAGGATGACCTAGTAGTCGCACTTTTTGTCTTTTCATTTTGGCTTGTACAAGAGTGGGTTGTGCATAAGCACCTCCTCCACTCCCCCTCTGACTGGTTTGGACGCAGGTTGCATGTCGAACACCATGACAAACCATATTATCACATATCAATAGACCCACTCTCACTCATAGTTCCTGCTATGATACTTTCATTGTGTCTCTTCATCACACTCATGCCAACCCCCTTGGCTCTGACTGCCACAGCGTCGTACTATCTGTGTGGTCTGGTCTACCAGTACAACCATTATATCGCTCACACGCGAGCGATGCCGATGACATCATGGGGAAGGGCGTCGAAGAAGCATCACATGCTTCATCATTGCAGAAATCAGGACTACTGGCTGGGATTCACCGCTGCACCTCTCATTGATTCTGTGTTTGGCACGTGCCCAGACCCATCGCGTGTGCCTCGCTCCCCTGGGGAAGTCACTCCACCCTGTTGTAAATAATAATAAAAAAGAAAAAAACATCAACTAAGAGCATCTGCCCCTGTCCAATCAAATCCAATACTGTCCAATAACGATATTCTATCATCCTTCAGCACTCTGCTTCGCTTTGCTATCCTTTGGATGGCACACCAATTCAAGAGCAGGAAATCAGACCCTGCTGCCAACGGCACAGGATTGCAGTGGCCATTGGCCTCTTTGTACCCCTTTAATTCATGAAACCATCTAAGCCACTCCGCTCTCTCATCGTCAAATTCGAAACCCATATGCTCCAAGATTTCTTTTTGCTGCTCTGACATTCTATCTTTTGTGGCCCTTTGTTTCGTGGCCCACCGAGCCAGTTCCGGGGGGTCCTCATCTCCTCTGAAACCGACGTGCACATCCCCAAACTTCTCCTGGTACTGCTGGAGAAGTTCGAACTTCCTTCCCCATTCCTCACTTGCATCATTCATCAGTCCATAGTGCCATGCTAGAGATCTATCATCTGCGCTTTCCTCAGGAGAAATAGATCCCTTCCCGAGCAGCAGAGAAGGCTGAGACTCAACGAGCAGGATGATGTCCTCTTCATCTTGTGCTGCAACCCTCAATTCCAACAGCCTTGATGCGAGCTCCCTTGTGTCTGTACTTAATAAACCTGGCTCTCTTTCTACCATAAAAGCTACATCAATGTCCCCTCTACCTCCCAACAATGCCATCAAAGCTAAAAGACGTCGGGACGTTGCTACGATTCCTGGCAAGGCCTCTGGTGCTATTTCACCGCCTTGGGCGGTCTTTAAGAACCAAGTGGAGCTCAGTCCTGGTAGAGACATTTGCTCTGATAATAAATCCTCTTCTTCTATAGACTCTGTTTGAGTTTTACCTACCTCAATTAGACGATGGCGGTGTTCTTCATTCACCACACCACGGGCAGACCAAAACGTGTCGAGCAGCACCTCTGCATTGGATTTCTTCGATGCGATTCGAGCAAGTGACCGCCGACAATGAGTCTGTATTCCAGTGTGGGAAATACAGGACTTGAATGAGCTAGTCATACTCTATTATTGTTTTTGTAAGGCAAATCCTTGTTCTCTCGGGGCTCCCGGTGACGCAATTGTCACGTTTACAAATGACGACCCTATGCAAATCTCATAGAGATTTTGATAAAAGCGTAAAGGATGCTTAGATATGCTAAGAGGACGGCATTTTCTGTGACAGTAGAGAGTCAACGACAGTAGAGTTGTCAGGCAGAAGGAAATGTGAACAGTACTGTGCATCCAAGGGAAGAGACACAAAGTTGAGATTCAAGGAAGTTACAGATGCCTGCACAGTAAAAGAAATTTGGGGCAATGTTGCTTGAGCTATTCTACCTGGGCTTGCATCCAGCAGATTTCCCAGTTCCTTCTATCTCTCTCCACCACCCCTTCAGTGGTACCCATTCCGTCCACGTTAGACGGCACCAAGCTTATGAGAGCTTCGATTCTCAACCTGTAACGCAAAACCGAACTTTTGTGCGCATTGTATTGTCAAAGTAGTTGCAGCAATGCGTAGACAGTTGTCGTTGAGGGTAGCGGTGACAAGAAGAATGCTACTCTCTGCACTCTCGAGAGCTGAGAATTCACTTCCAGAAAGGACCGTTTATACCCAATTTACGAATCTGCGAGATTTCCACATCTCCTATGGGAGAGTAAATGCATTCTCCACCAGAGTGGTGCCGACGTGCTGGCAGTGTCGAGCGGTCGTTTGCCCTCTAGATCCGAGGTTTTGTCAGGAGTGCAAAGCAGTCCAACCTATGAATGCACCACCAAACGATAGCTTTGCTATCCTAGGCTTCACACCACCATACACGTACGACATAGACATAGGACAACTGGAATCCACCTATAAACAACTCCAAAAAACACTGCATCCCGACAAGTTCTCATCTGCATCGGCAGAAGAACAAGGGCACTCTGCACAACATTCAGCACACATCAATAGAGCGTATGAATTACTGAAACACCCTGTGCATAGAGCTTTAGAATTACTGAGTCATTCAGGACAGCATGTAGTAGAGGAATCTATCCACACCCTCGAGGACCAAGAGCTGTTGCTTTTTGTTATGGAGGCCAGAGAGGAGGTAGACTCAGCATCAGACCCTGATACCCTTAGGAGTATGTTGAAAGAAGTTTCAGAAAAGTCAAAGGGGGCTGAGATGGAATTATCGAAATTATTTAATGAGAAAGACTGGATGGGAGCAGTTCGAGAGACTATTCGACTCAGATACTTACATAGAATCCAAGAAGCAATACTCGACAAATTGTAACCCTCAGTCTTTTCTTACTCACTTTTTGAGAGCTCTTCTACCTTGTTCGACAGCGTGCTTGCATTTATGCAGCCAATCGTCATTGGAAGTATCTAATTGCGAAGCCACATAAAAGGCATGAGCGGCATCCTCCCACCGTTGTAGCGCCTGTGCTGCTGACCCTTCGCGACCCCATGCCTTGATGCTCTTCTCATCTAGAGCCCTTGCCATTTGTGCATCTCTCAATGCAGCTTCTGGATTGTTAAGCTTCAAATGTGCTGCTGCTCTATTTGACCATATGACCGAGTCAGCCGTCCAATGCTTTAAAGCTGTCGTGTAGAGCGAAGCAGCCGTTTCAAACTCGCCAGACTTGAAGAACTCATTCCCTTTCTGTTTGAAACCTATTGCTAGCTCTCTGTCAGGTTTATCTTCAGGTGCTGGAATGACTGGGATATATTTACTGCCTTCTTTATGAGCAGGCTGTGGAGCAGCTGCAGCTGCCCGCCTCTTCCTCGCCGCTTCAGCTGCTGCATTGATAGCGTCTTGCGCTGACTGACCAGCTGCTCCAGACCATGCCAACAACTTTTCCACGACTTCTGTTTGCTCCCATTGAGCTGCTATATTAAGGGGAGTCACCCCTTCATGATTTTCAATATCAAGCCGTGCTCCAGCTTCCAACAGCACATGTACCAAGTCCACATCACCACCCTCAGCAGCTACATGGAGAGGAGTAAAACCGCCAGGTGCTTGGAAATTAACATCTGCACCTGCACGTACCAACACTTTGACACACTCTATAACAGAGCTAGCTCTAGGTGACCGTGTACGCTCCCTTCTCGCCATCTGCTCCATCACAACTGTCATGAAAAGAGCAGACATACCTTGGCTGTTGATAACATCCGGCAGGGCACCTTGGGATAGCAAATAGTCCAGCACAGCCGCATGACCAACTCCAGCAGCCCAGATGAGAGGGGTCCCAAAGAAACTTGACTCATGTATATCAGCTCCTTTTTCAATGAGGGTTTGGAGGATTGGGATAGATCCACTTTCTGCAGCCTGGTGGATCGCTGAAATCGCACCCTCCCTGGCTGCATAAACATGGGCTCCATGCTCCAGCAGAAAACTGACCATGTCTTCTTGCTTTGATGCAGACGCCGATACTAAAGGTGTGCAACCTTGGTGGTCTTCCGAGTTGATATCAAATTTCCACTCGCCAAGTAAGTACTGAGCAACATTCTTGTGTCCGAAGTGGGCAGCATAGTGAAGTGCGCCTTGGCCACTGTCGTCCTTGACACTCCTTGCACGCTCTCCAATGTCTTGGCACAATTTTATGACTGAATCAATATCTCCGACTTTTGCTGCCAAGAGCAGAGCGCTGCCCTTCTCTCCATCTTCAGGGGTTCCCTCCGGATGTGGCATGGAGAGAAAGGTTCTTGGTGTTGTAAACAGACAGTTTTGAAAAACTCAATGTCGGAAATAGTATTTGAAGTTCTTTGATTATAAAATGTCCAAATTTACAAAGTACTGCTTCGACTTTACTTCTGTATACAAGCCAGGCAAGTGTTCTGCCAGAACCAACCTCTCTGCCTCCCTACATACACACACACAGAGCATTCAATATACAACACACCAAATCCTACAAACAAAAATCTACAAGGTCTACCTTGATTGGGGCGGCGGTAAAAACCCATTAGAGGCGTCAGCTCCCCCATCAGCCATCTGATGCATGCTCAAGTTCAGCCGTATTTCCAAGCAACGCAACTGCCAGCCCATGACCATCAACCAGTAGAGAAGCTTAGCCATTTCTGTTGCAGTGCAACTGGAGTGTCCATCTGCCAAATACGTTGTTCCCTGGCCATCTTCTGAGGCCATTAAGGCTTGTACAAATGCATTCATAGCTTCTAAAACATCGTCACTCGCACAGTCTGTCAGTTCTGAAATTCCTTCTGGCGTTTGCAACTTCAACCAATCCAATAAATCATTTGAACCAGGACCTGGTGCTGCCTTATTTTTCTCCTCTGTTAATTGCCTTTTCAAACGACCTAATTCCTCCTCTAAATGCTCTATGTACTGCAGAGCAGGAATACTTTCAGCTCCGTTTTCATGGTGCCACCGCAAGACATTGCCGTTGACCTCCAACTTCTGGCTGCCTTCTGCATACTCTGTCACTTCAACTATTTCATCTATGCTGCCCCCAATACTAACTAGGGATTGAGTAGAAGATGGAGAGGAAACGGATAAAGAAGAGCTCATACTTTTTGCAAGATCCAACCGAGTCCAAGCTGACTTGAACATATAGCCGGTCATGAGTACAGAAAACATCAATTGAGCTACATTTTCGTCCCGAGCAGCAATTGTTATTGTAAAAAATTGGGGTGGTAAGGTTCCTAACATAGATGTAACCGTCTGTCTCATAGCTGATACAACTTGCGCTGGGACATCTGCTTTATCTATGGCACCTGGTGTAGCTTGTTGAACAAAAGTGAGGAGGAATTTGCGACGGTCAGAAATCTGCGAGCAGAGTAGTCAGGTCAGAACTTCATTGGTACTCGGCCTTCAGGCGCAACTTACGTTTTCACTGTCCCAATTTGATTGACCGTGCTGACTACCGAAAAGAGCGTGAGTAACGACCCCTTTCCCAGGACTGTGGCGCATCCCGTTCAGCCTGTCGCAGAATCCAACATGGAAAGAGGGTCGTGAAGTAATTATCCTGTACCCCATAACCCAGCATGGCGGTTGAAAGAATCTACAATCTCCATTTGGGCTATATGGCAGACTCGTAATATTGGATAGCATTTCGGGATCTTCAAGTTCCCAAAGGGCTTATTAAGGACGGCCTGCAACACCAAACTTGCTGTTTTTGCAAGCTCAACTTGGATATGTAAGAAAATATTGGTTGTAGGATGAGAGGACGTTTTTAGCAGTTGCAGTGAGAGGCCGTGGGCTTGAGATATCCCAGAAAATCATTTCTTGGCATGCCAGAGATTGCATGACTTGAGCGTTGAGACAACCGAATAATGTTAAGGTTAGCCTACGTCCCCAGAAAACAATCAAAATTTAATTAGAATAAAGGCAATTGAACTCAAAACCAAAAGCTTTCCACTGTTTAATTGAAGGTGAGTACGATGGCTTTAAGAAGCTGCGTTCGGCACCATGAAAATGCATGATAGGTTGCAAGATCCCAATCAAGGTTATTTCTAGTCAGTTGGAAGCTTTGCATGCATACCAGGCCATCCCTCAAAGTTAGATTTTGAAATTGCGTTAAAACGATTCTGCTTGTTGGGGACGTTTGATGCTAATATCCGTAAAATCTATGATATGATACTTATAAGAACCGAAATTCGAAGCTTGAGACGAGTTTCTGCCTTTTCGCAGTTTCAACTGACACACATTCTGTGCAGATCACAATGAGTGCCGCACCACCAAACCTCCCAGTATTGGATCTCAGTGCAACTGAAAAGCCACCATCTCGCAAGAATAGCATAAGCTCCAAGATTGGTACCAGCTTTAAGAAGCTTGTCACTCCTCGTGGCACCACCTCTAACGAAGGGACCCCAAAGTCGACAACCAGCGCTGGCAAGAGTATTTTTGCTAAAGACGTGTCGATCCCACAGCCATCAACCGCTGATTTGGAGTCCACTGTGACAGAAGCAGTTGCCGATGCAAAGCAAGAGGTATCAGCCACTGCTGACTCTGCCACTGAGGTTGTCTCTGGAACCATTGGCAAAATGGAAATGCCAGCCGAGGTATCCAAAACCAAAACCGAGGGCCCAGCAAAGGAGAACTTGGTAAAGATTGCCATTGGAGCGGCTGCTGTTGTTATGATTGGCGTCTTGGCTGGAACTCTTGGAGGCAAGAAGAAGGAAGAGCCTTTACCTGTTGTTCCCCCAAAGAAGAAGGGTTTTTGGTAGAGCTTCTCTTCTACAGTCGGATTTCTTTTATTCTTAAGTATTATGCGGTGAGACCTCTTGAATGAACCGGAATAGTTGATGGTTTGATTTGTTTGTTCCTATTGCCTACATTACTCTATGTGGTGCACAATGCTGTACACACCAGTAAAAATGATCACGGTAACTCTTGTCATGCACTACAGCTGGAGCAGCACAGATTTACTCCAACACACATCCGCTATCTCTGCTGCAATGTTCTCTTGCCCCAGTAGGACAGCATTTAGTCCTACCACCCATCTGCTGAATTCATGCATTGAATTTGGCGCAAGACGAAGCATGCCACGATCTGTGTCCAAGACTATGTACAAGCTGGTATTCCACTGCCAACTCGGTATTATCATTCTTCGTACAAGTGCTGTGATGGTCTTCCAGAAACCATACCGTCTGTAATGAAGCTCTAATTGACCTTGTTGTAATCTAGTAAATCTAATTCTTCTAACGGAACCCCCTTTTCCCCCCATCACCCCGGGTCTCACCCAATACTTTTTCATCACTATACCCCTGCTACATTCACAGAGCATGTCGGAAATTTTTGTTCCGTTGGCGATGCATTCTAACAGAATTCTCCCTGTCGGGTCTAATCTCAATGGAGTTGTGTAGGATGGCGCATGCACTGAGTATTTGCTGCCTCTTGCTGACAACGGCATTGACATCAGTCTGGTCTCTCTCTGTGACAGAGGCAGAGGAAGTGGAGCCACCCAAGTGCTCTGACATAGCATTGATGATGACTCTACACTGCTCTGCTGTATTGGTTGTGTTTCCGTGCAGGCTTCCTCTGAGCATCTCTGTGGGACGCCTCCATGCAAGGTCCTTTGATGCTCTTGTTCTGACTTCTCTTGGTCCTGAAACATCTTCTCTTTTGACTTTTGCCTTGTGGGAGGAGGGCTTCTGCGAATTGTAAATGATGCGGAGGGAGGTGGGGTCTTATGCCTCAGTTTTTCAACTGGCACTGGTGCTGAAGGTAGGACGGTTTGTCTACTTTGCAGAGGACCTGTAGACGACTTTGTCGGTTTGCTGTCCACTGGTGTTTTATCCTGTTTTGATGCTAATAAATCTTTCAGTTGAATATGAGTATCTCTCCGTGAGATCCGCGCAGTAGCTGGCTCAAAGCGTACTGTTTTTGCATCAGCCTGCCTCGCTGTCTGGACGCGCCGCTGGGAGGCTGCCTCAACAGCAAATCTGCTTGTTGCAGGCCTTCGTGCAGAGACTGTAATGGCTGCAGACGTTGACTCTGTATCCAATTGCACACGTGCACTCAATCTATTAGGAGGTTGGTTTTGGAGTCCTCCGGCGATACTGAGGGCACCTAGGTTGAGCTTTGGTACAATGGGAGCCGGAGAAGGTGACGGAGAAGTCGACAGCCGGCGAGTCGCCCGTCTAGCACTGTTCACTTCTTGTACTTTTGCCATCAAATTCGCGTACTCTTCTTCCATATTCCATGCAGCTCTCCTACTTCTTTCTCTTCTGCCTGTAGAGGGTTGCCGTGGTGTGCTTTCGTTTCCGACTGGAGGGCTAGGAGATGGAGTAGAGACAGCTTCTGCTGGAATGCGCCAATCTGCGTGGCGACATATGAAGTTCGGAGATTTAATCCCGTTTGAAGGATATATCTGCACAGTTTCATGGTATTCATTCTGCCAAGGCTCCGACTGCTTCAAGACTACCGCATTATTCTGTTGAAAATACAAACTAGGTCAGCAGGATCTCCAAAACGTGCGAAACCTTCAATAGTTACTCACTCTTAAGTCATTTATTTCCGACCTTAAGTAGGCAGCTCGTTTCAAAGCTTCATTCAGTAAATGTTCTGTTGAATGATCAATATACAGTTTGCTGGAAGTCTCTCTCTGCTGGTAATCTGGTTCCATCTTTGATCTGGTACGACACACATTCAACAAAGCTGCACAAAAGTAAATAACTTTTGTTACCAGTTCAGTAAAATGTCTCCCATGCAAACTCTAATCAGAGCTGAAGTATATGTTGTAATCGCAGCGCTTTGTGCGCTCTGTGCATCGTGGCAGATCCAGTGAGTGCACCTTGTGGCCTATTTGATACAAAAATTATATATGCATTCATTTTAAGAATGGAATCCGTAAGAACTCAAGACATCGAGGAGTGTTGATTGGAAAACCATTTCTTGTACATCGTCATGCCCAAGTCCAAACGTAATAAAGTTGGTAAGTCCACAGGCATTGCTATTGCCTCTTAATTACATCCATGAACTGTATTAATGAATGAGTTGGAGTGACTTAACACCGACCGATTCGATTGCAGTCGCTCTGACAAAAGTGAAGAAAAAGGATAGAGATTGGAAAAAGTCACTCATAGATCAGATTAGAGAGCATTGTGATGAGTGCGTTGTTATTTTTCTCATTTCATCTGAATAAAAAACAGCTTCTGACATGGCATGCAAGCGCAGGTACTCGAGGATATATCTTTTCACGTATACAAACTTCCGAAATGATAAATTCAAGGAACTTAGAGAGAGCACTAGAGAAACTGGTGCATTCTGCTTAGCTTCACCAAAAATAATAAGAGTAGCATTGGGCAAAGACCAGGAATCGGAGCACCTTGAAGGGCTGTCTGAACTGACAGACCGACTTCGCGGTAAAACAGGCTTATTCTTCACGAATTTACAACAAGATGAAGTCGAAAAATTATTAAATAATGCAGAATCAGAGGATTTTGCACGTGCAGGGTCAAAAGCACATATTGATTGCTCGTTTGAAGCCGGACCCTTACTTCTGGGAGGACATCCCATTGCCCACACTTTGGAGCCGTCGTTACGTTCCAATGGACTTCCGACGAAACTGAACAAAGGCGTGGTAGAGCTCATTAATGATCATACTGTTTGCAAAGCAGGAGACCGATTGACCACCCAACAAGCAATGATCTTGAGAACCTTTGGTTATATGTCGGCGACGTTTAAACTAACATTGTTGGCAGTCTTCGATAAATCAAACAGTCACGTTATCAATATTGCTGACGCGGGTAATGAAGGTTCAGGGTCAGAATAAACGGGAATCTTGTAAAAATTTTACTTTTTAAACCTGCCAGATCCCCTGCTTCTTCCCCTTCCCTTTCCTATTCCTCCTCGACCTCCACTGCTCACCTTCCTTGCTGTCCACTGGGGCATATCAGCGACTCGGGCTTGACCTTCCGGCCTTCCACCTCGATCAGGCACCTTCCCTATCTTTACACTCTTCACTGAAGAATGGATCCCAGTCTCTCCACTCGTAGCTTTCTCCATTATCGGCAATAAGTCCGGTAATAACGTCTGAAACACCTTGTTTATAGATACGTTCGGCTCAAATACCATTCTTGAATCTGCTGCTTCCGCAGCAGCCTCAGCAGATGCCCGCAATTCACTGTTCATATCTAACTTTTTAGAGCACAATAGAGACTGTAAAGTCACTCTAGCTCTTTCTATGAGCATACGTCTGCGCAATGAATACTCCGCGTGGAGTGCGTCATTGACTTCTTCCAATGTTGCCATGGCACCGTCATCGAGCGAGCCTTGAGGGAGCAGTGGTGCAAAGAATCCTGGTGGCAGGTTCCCTGATATCTCAATGCAACTCTTCTGAATTGCTGAAGCCAACTCACTGGCACTAGATAGCTGGTTTCTCAGGGTATTATTATTATTATTATTATTCACTCCAAGCAGCTGCGCAATGTCACGAAGTTGAGAGGAAATGGCCTTGGCGGTGGGATCCAGATCTGTCTCCATGTCTACTTCAGATGCAGCAGGTAGAGGGGCTCCTGCATTTGATCTAATCATTGCTGCCATCTGTATCGCACTCAAAATCTTCTCCAAGGAATCTAGGCGTGCCAGTGGTGCATCCTGAGACACACAAACGGGGTCTAAAACAGTTGCGATGGTGCGCAGAGCCCTGTCGAGTCCCCCGTGTGCAGCCCCCAGTTCTGTATTCGCACATGCCTTCAGGGCTATAATGGGAGATTGAATTTTTGAAGCATGATCTAGTGTACTTCCATACAAGGCCCACAATGTATCTGCAAGCTCTATACAACAAGTCCTCAGTGGCTCACGGCATTGGCCACCGAGAAGGTCATCTTCCGTCAGTCCACCGCCCAGCCTGCATACATCGGATTTCGAAATCAAAGGGAAGTAATTGGTTTGCAAGGATCGCCTTGGCTGTACCTGCAATCTTCCAGTTTATCCAGCAAGTGTGCAGCTCTTGTCGCAGGGTCTGCCATACTTCTTTAGCATCGGCAGATGCACAAAATACTTATTGCGAAACTATTCAAATTGGCAGACAAGAGCTTGAGTGCCTCGATCGGAATATGGAGGAGATATGCTGTGTATGTCTGATGCAACGGGCATCATTACCTTGTGAAAACGAAAACACCCATGGCCATTGACCGCCGGTGCAATCCCTTTAAGGTTGCTCTTTTCAGATGAGACGTCATCAGACCTAATATTCATACATTGTTATCCTATTGTACTTGCGGCCGTATTGCACATTAAATCAGGGAAAGGTTTCAGTCCTCAAACCCAACCATTCTTCTGGTCTTGAATATCCAGATTCGTAGCGACTTTTGCAGCAAGAGCTTCGTCTCGAGCAATGAATATCCCAATAAAGAAACCATTTTATAACTTAACGCTCACGCCACAGGAAATTGAGGTAAGTATTGGATAGGCATGAGATTTCACTGGCGTGTTCCCGAGAGCACTGACCTTGAGGTAGGCACTTCTCGTAAAGTGTTTTGGTCTGAAAACCAGTGATAGGAAAAGATTGGCTGCACAAACCATCTTGATGTTGGAAGTCACTCCGCCTGACGTGCTCTGTTGACTACAGGAGGACCTCGCATATATCATCTCTAATACAAAACGGCGGCCTAGGAAAAGCTCTCCTACCAATGGTGATCAAATAAACAATATGGAAGGTTGATTAGGTTGATTCTTATGTGCTTTTCTCTTCCATTCCAATTGTATCATAAACCTGATGAAGCGAAGTTGTGTCCTGTTGCTCTGTGTGAGGAACAGTGTCATCAAGATTATACAGTAGACAGATGCAAATATTTTGAAGACAAATATTCCCCATTTGTAAATCGCCAAATGTTACAACTAGTGAGCTAACCTATTGTCTAATTGCATGTTTGCTTTTATATAGAATATCCAGTCAAGCTGCCGCCTCTGCCAACAATCTCACCGATACAAAACCAAGCATATACCTCTGCTGCAAAGCCAACATATGTGGCCACTTCTGTCATTGGAAGATCTTTAACATTGGCCCATTTCCCTTTCAATACGTGTGCTTCCCTTTGGCATTCCTCAAGACCGACAGGTATCCTGTGTATGGAACGGGAGTGAATGGTGAGGGTTTTGGCCTTCAGCATCCATGTAGCGATAACAAGTGATTCTAGATGGATGTATTAAGGACGTATAACTCGACCTGCTTCCGTGCTCTGGTCTACTGTGAAACATTTGTCCAAACTCACCTTGACATCTTTGTGAAAAACCATTGTTTGAAAAGTTTATCTGCTTGGGCAGGATCCTTAACAACATATTGTGAGTTTTGTGACATAACCGTTTCATATTGTTTAGCAGCCTCTTTGGTAGCAACCTTCATCGTTGGTTCTACTGCTGATTTTGCTTTTGAAAGCAATTGCTGGAGTCTGGCTACCGCCATCGGGATATCTAAATAAGCTGTGTATTAATACTTGTACAGTTCTTTTAGAAATTTATGAGTTTTATAAATCACTGATGCCAACAGCTGTTCTGTGTCCGAATGTATGATAGAACCCAATCTATATCACTAAAGTTCTTCTAAATATTATTGTTAGTTGCCTTACACAGCAACAATGGCCAATTTTTATTCCCCTCTCGATCAGCTCTCGAGAGAGGCTGGAGAGCTCTCGAGAGGATGAGCCCATGCCCTAAGAAAACCCATTCTCCAACTTGTTCGATCGACTAGAAGAAATCTCCCGCGTATCTATCAGATTGGAGGTAGGAACAGACGCGTTGTATCCATAGACCCTTACCTAGTCAATTACAAAGAGGCTCGTTAACTTAAAAGGGTATCTAGCACACTCAGATCCCTTGATCACGAGTATGCAAATTCAGGGCTTGGCAAAGCACTATACACACCGGCGCACAAACAGAGATATACGAAGTACTAATCCAAGGCATTCTCTTGTCCCCCTAGCCATGGCAGAGCCAGCAGTTAAAGTCGCTGTCATTACAACAGCAGGTTGTCGGTATTGCAAGGCGGCAAAGCAAGCCTTGCAGCAAGCTGACATAGCGTACTCAGAGTACGAACTCTCTGAGGATGTTGAGGTACTCAAAAAGGTGAAATCCATCACTGGAAGATCCACAGTGCCTCAGATCTTCATAGGCGGACAGTTCTTTGGCGGGGCTGATGACCTCAGTGCAGCCCTTAAAAGTGGAGCATTCTCAGCCACACTCGACAAAGCCTCACCTGATGACCCTCCCCTCCCCAGAAGCATACAGGATGTCCTCAGTTCGAAGTCGACTGCAAGTGCAGATCCTTTCCAATTAAAAAGAAAGGATCTTACCCCAATCGCGGCAAGCCTTTCTACCCTCGGCACGTCAGGGTTTACACTCCAGCAGGCTTCTGACTACCTTGCAAAGACGGTGTCGGGCAGCACAACTCCTACTGAGACACTGAAGGAGCTGCAGCTCTATCAACTAATCACCCTACCCAGAGAACCCAATACTGAGGTTTCAGCCCAGTCACCCGGGTCGACTCTCCTGGTATGCATCCAGGATTTGCCCCTGCCAAACTCCCTGAACACACCTCTGAACAGCCATTTCAGATGGTTTGGAACAGCAAGACCTGCAAAAGCAGTTGGAGAGAGTGTCAGGGCCCTCATCTTGACATTGTATGATAAGCATTTGTCTCCAGACGGCAAAAAGGTTGCATACGCAGCATTAAAAGTAGATCCCAATTTTAGAGCATTTGTGGATGCAACCGCAGAGCTTCAGAAAGTTAATCTCGATGATTTGACATCAAGAGAAGACAGACTCGCCTTCTTTATCAATATATACAATGCCTTGGTCGTGCACGCTCTCGTAGTGATAGGCCCAGCAGCAAACGGGTTTGCGAGAGGACAATGGTTTGACAAGATACGCTATGAAATTGGCGGGTACACGTTCTCTTCGAATGATATTGAGCATGGAGTGTTGCGAGGCAATGCTCCAAGTCCTGCCAATCTTCTCAGCATGATTGGACTTTCATCCCTCGCCGGGAAGAGTTTCAAGGGTTCGGACCCAAGGGCTCGGCTGGCAATCGCTCCAAAAGATCCTAGGATACACTTTGCTTTGAACTGTGGAGCTGTGTCCTGTCCACCTATAAGAGTATATAATAGCGAAAGATTGGAGTTTGGTTTATCTGCTGCAGCGTCCGCCTTTTGTGCAGGAGAAGTAGATGTAGACAGCACTCAAAGCAAACTCAGGGTGTCAATGATCTTGAAATGGTATGGAAAAGATTTTGGTACAAAGGCTGAACTGATTAGGTTTCTGATCCAGTACTTGCCTGATGAGAAATCAAAGGCTTTACAAGAGATGGTGAATAAATTGGGGGCAGAGGGCATTGTTGTGGAGTACCGGCCATATGATTGGAGCACCAACTCATCAGACTGACAGGCATCAGAATCGTGGTCAGCAACCAAAACACCGACGTTTCGTGCAAAGTTTTGAGCCACATGATTTGCACAATATGCTTCGTCGTTTCAAGTCTCATCTGACAGTGTATTAATAGTATTTTAACGAAATTTATACTCATGTCGACTGTTCGCGCTCAGATCGTCGGAACACCAGTTGGTCGGCCATCGGTGGGCATCTTCCCTCGATCAATAGTTTGCCGCTGCGTTAACATTTCTCCCCAAGCAAAAGATGCTGCAAGGAATGATGCTGAGCACGATGCGCCACTGCAACCACTGCATCTCAACTCCACTGCTGCTCCCCTCCTCCTCTTTGCTTTTGGCAACCCCCTCCAGGACTTCCTCGAGCCTCAAGCAGCCTACTTCAGTACCTTGGGACTGCCAGAGTGGCTCATCCATTGGGGCCATCCCGGCAATATGCTTGTTGTTTTATTTGCCATGGGTGGCTATGGTGCACTGTATCAAGGCTGGCAAATTCGGCTAGCCAAGGACGTAAAGGTGAAACAGGCTGCCATGGACTCGCATCCAAAGCTGGCGGGTGGAATGGCAATCTTCTTTGCGCTTGGCGCACTTGGAGGAATGACTTCACTCCTGATGCAAGGAAAGAACATCTTTGAATCTCCACATGCGACTACTGGGCTCATTGGACTCCTCTTACTAGGTTTCCAAGCCATGCTTCCCCTTCTTTTTAAGGATGATCCTAGCGTGCGAGGGATCCATGCTTATTTGGGAACGAGTTTGATGGCGCTATTCCTTGTTCATGCTGCATTGGGCATACAGCTCGGATTGAGTATTTAAGTTTCCATCATTTAATACTATTATTCTTTCGTTGATTCATTTGATTTAAAGGCGCGACCCTCGCTATGTAAAGAAGAATCAGTTATACAAGAATGGAGGGTTTACATCAAAGACTTTTTCCTTCTCAACCGGACTGAGAGGTATCCCTTGTGCTAGTAGCGGCAGTGTCTGCACTACCACTATACGGGTCATCTGGCAAGCCGACAGCTGGACCAGAACCGTCCTTTTTGTCTTTGTCTTTGAGGTTGGCACCATCGTAGTCATCCACAACCTGCTTTGGGAGTTTCTGTGCAGGAGAGTCCTGGTCGGTAATGTGAGCCAACCACCTGGACTTCCCAGCCAGCTGCTTGTGAAGTGGAAGCTTTGTGAGTTTTGTCAACATTATAACTTTTTACTCGAATTAAAAGGGCGAAATCACGGAATTCTATATCACTACGTTTTGAAAGAGAGAGATGGGGGGAACCCAGAGGGAAGCTCATGGCTTGTCCAAGTCTGGCACGATGCTACCCTGCCTCAATTGGCCGCTCTCAACAATCTTGGCTCCCGCAGACGCGTCAGCTGTATTTTCCGGCTTTCCTACACTGAGTTTATTTATGGCATCAACCACATCAAACCCGCTCACTACCTGTCCAAATATGGTGTAATGACCATCCAGGTGGTGAGCAGGACCCATCATGATAGAGGTGTGCGCTGTGTTTGTATCAGGACCCATGTTGGCCATGCTCAGCAAACCTTTATAGTCATGTGTCAGATTCAAACCTCCCTGATCATCCTTGAATTGACCTCCATAGACAGACTCGACTTCCACTCCAAACTGGTCTATAAACTGATCGATAATTCTGTAGAAGGATGCACCTTTAAAGTGATGCTTTGGAGAATGCTCCCCAGTGCACAGCTGACGGAAATTCTCTGCAGCACGAGGCGAAATATCGGGGTAAAGAACCATTTCAATCCGGCCGATTGGTACATTTTGTATTTCCACATCAAAGAAGACCAAGGGCAGACGTTCCTCTGCTTTGAGGCTTGCTAAGCGGGCGTTTTCACTGTCTTCAGCTGCTGTCACTGCTGCCAGAGCTGCATTATAATCTTCCTCTAAACATGAAACTCCTGATGTCCAGCCAATACCTGGGGATCTATTGGCATATGGCTTCAATAGATCGACGTTCTCTTCACGCTTTAGCCAACATTCACCAAACTTGTATCCTCCGCCACTGCAACCGTCGTTCGAGTTGCAAAACACAAAGATGTTGCATTGATCTAAAGCTTGGCATGCCTCACAGCACTCGCCAACAGAGTTGAGTATATTTGAAGGGCCATCCTTTAAGACCACCTGACCATAATAGTCAGCTCCTTCTTCGTGATAGCAGCGCCGCTGCGGAGGCATGATCTGCACAGTTTCAGCCACAGTGAGTGAGGTCAACTCTACTTGCTGTTCTTGCTTTAAACTTTCTTTTCTGCTCTTTTCTGCACGCCGCTTCAAGTCAGTCTGCTGCTTAGAAGGCGTCTTCTCAGGACCATCATCTTTCACAACACGGATACCACCCCCATTGCTAGGAGCTAGGTGGAGAATAAAGTACGTCATTGCCAGAAGTGCAGCTCCAGCAACGAGCGACCAGCTCTTGGTACTTGAAGGTTGATGTAGATTGTTGCGTCTGCGCATTTTAGATTCAAGTAATGGCGCAGGCATGCGAGCACTTTGCGAAATATCACAGGATCTCTAGTCGCTCAATGTATGGGTTATACAACCCAGATCTCCCTCCTCCCCAAAACTCCTCTTGTGTATAAAATTAAAGAATGATGCGAAAACAAATGTAGAATACTTCTAGTACTAAAAGTACTTAAGAAAATACTTCCTTATCCCTTCTTCAAAGCTTTCACTGCACCCTCTATGTCCGCCTCGCTGATTTCATCCAAATCTGATGCTTGAAATTCCACACTGATGCCCTCCAAATGTCCTTTAAAAAAATCCTTTGTGGAGGCATACATCATCTTAGATTTAACTCTCGCTGTATCTGGTGCCCAATTCAAGAATACTAATTTATTTATAATTTGCCCATCTCCATTTGTGTACTGATAGTCAAATATCCCATACCGACAGTCAGATTCGGGCAACGCATCCAAAAAATCTGAATATTGGGATGCTGGATCACCTACTGAGTCGATGACTACTTGCGATCCAGCATCATCCACTCTCCAAAGAGCCCACCGGTATGCTGACTTGGCCTTGATCAAGTAGAACAGATTGGTGGCATCCTCGGCAACTGCAATCCCACTCATTGAGGTCCCGCCAGATTTGGATTTGACGCCTCCTACTTTTGGTATGTTGGTAGGTATAGTTGATGAAGATGAAACTTTTTTTATGGGGGCTGTTGGAGGTGCTTGTGAGGTTGTGACTGCAACTGGTGCATGGACTGGTGGGGTGGGGGCAGTCTTGGCTGGAGGTCGAGGCGCCAATTGTGCAGCCACAGCACTTCCATTTCCTACAGGTCTACTAATATGTACTGAATGAGCAGCTGGATTGAGTACTGCACTGGTGTTGCTGCTGTTATCTATCAATGAATTTAGGAACTCTTGCTTTGCAGAATTATAGTCTTCTGCTTTGATTAGCCCGACGTCAACAGCAGACTTGATCTGTTGAGCCCGTAGAAAGGCAGTTTTCACTGCTGCGAAATCTTCTGGCTCTATTAAGCCTAACTCTAGAGCCTGTTTGCTTTGTTGCAAAGCTTGCAAAGGATCTGCCATTGCAAAATTTGTATCAGGCAAGGTGGAGAAGGGTTCAAACCTTTAACCGTAGATTATGTAAATTAAGTATCGAATTTACTGAATGAACTTTATACTTCAGTCATTGTCAATGCACAGCTTCATGAGTCCGTCGGTTTGGCGAAGCCAGAGCGGTTGTGATCAGCTCCAAATATTTGGTTTGACATCATCTTAACCCTCGATCTTCAATGTTTAGAGATAGTGCCATTACTTTGTTTTTCAGCTATGCCAACTACTGAAGCAGCTGATGATGTTGTGGGAGCATTGCAGCTCCTATGGAAATATCATTCTTACAGTGGTGGTTGGCAGCCCCCACCAATCACTTTTCAAGGTTACTGCTGTATGCGCATAAGCCTTGAACTGATTATTACTTGCAATTGCACTGGGTCCACATCTCTAAGCAAAGGATATACCACGATTTCCTGTATCAGAAAGCAGGTAAAATCCTTCGACGATAGGTGTCGAAAGAACTAGGGCTGTGCGCCACTAGAGCTGCTCTGATTTCAAAACCATGCTGCTGGCATTTTTGAAAATACAGTATTATTGGAATCCGAGGACTGATCATTTTTTCTTTCTGCATGAAATAATCAGAAGGATTTCTTACATATTTCAGTTTCATCCCAGGAATATGCTCGCGATTGGTAGGTAGCTGGACTACACAACTGGAAAGGGATGGAACTCGATCTCGATCTCTTGGCTTCCATTGCTTCTGGAGGTCTAGGAAGTTGGGTCCAATACAAGAATGGACAACCTATTTACATCCGCCACGATGACTGCATTCGTAAGTTGCTTTGGTTCCTTTTTGTGTCAAAATCTTCTTCAATGTTTGCCCTCCTTACAGCCTGTTTGAAAGAGCTTCAACGATTCCTCAGAGAAGATGATGAAGAGCGCCGTGAAGCATTCTTCGCAGTGGCCAAATATAACTTTGCTCGTTCTGACTTGGTGCCGCTCATAGTCAGCTATCCTGACGAACACGACGTCATTTACAATGCCCTAAAAGTTTGCACTTTACTGACACATCAGCATCGCCTGGCAAATGGCACCATCTACAGAAAGCATGAGCAAGCAGTTGCAATGGCTGCTGTGAGGGATTCTTTTCTTGCACAGGATGCACTTGCTGCAGTTGTTGGCCTTCTAGCGGAGCCACTGAGTCGACATCCCAAAATGAAAGAAAGGGATGGGGCTCTTGTGGAGCTGATTATATCATTCATTGGAAATCTTTTAGCTATTGATGATGGGCCAAGTCAAATCAAACAGCGGCAAGTATTTTTGGACCGTCTCCTTGCTGATGATGTGGCAGATTTGATGCGTCTCCTGGCTTCTCATGCTAGGCACAGACCGTTCAGAAACAATGCGGCAAGATTAGTCGAGCTATTTTTGAATTTTTTTAGAGGTATATCACCAGATATACTTTTAGGAGCTGAAGCAGCAGTAGCTCGAGAAAAAAAGGAGGAGGAGGAACGCAACCTCCAACTAACAGCAGTAGCTTCGGCAACCTCCTCGAGGAAACACCCTCTTCCTCCCAGTGCAACCACTGCCCATTTGGCCAGAATACCTCCCAGAAGGGGAGGAGGTGCTACAATGCAGCAAATGGCAGTTTCAACTCTTGGTAGGAAGAGTTTAGTTGCCCAAGCACCTTCTCGGCATGCTCACTCTGGAGCTGTATATGTCAGACGGCATCAAGATCATATGACACCAATTGTAGTGCGGAATAACCCCCTCCTTTCAGAGCTGCCAAAGCTCTCTGTAGCTGCTGCAGATCCCAAGAAACTAGGTGCCCATAAGGGTGACGGAACGTCATTCAATTCAAAGACAGTTCAACAGCTGTCATCTTCGGCCAGTCATTTGCTGAGACTGCACCAGCACATGGAGGCATTCTTGTCAGAGGCGTACAGTCCCCTCATGAAGTCTATATGGAACCAGTTGCGCTCAGGGTTGCTTTTGAGTGGATTGGAAAAGGAGGATTTTGAGAATTTCATTAAATTGGCAACATATTGCTTGCAGTATGTGAGATTGAGAGAAGAAAAGAAGCTTAGTGAGAAACTCATGAAAGGCCACTCTAGTTTGGAGGGGGAGGAGGAGGAGGAGGAGGAGAGCATGGAATCTCCATTTACATCAATAGGGGCTACACTTGATTGGGACACATTCCATTGGGTCAGAGTTCTGTTGCTTCAAGTTGCTGATGTCGAGGACGGCAGGGGAGCAAAGCAAACCAATAGAGCGGATAAGAAATGGAACCTTCAGCATGCTACAGTACTATTCCTGAAAGAAATGCTCCTCACTATTGATCTAGCCCGTGTCGCTGGTAGTTCTGAGGACAAAGGCGCAGCTGACCGCCTACAAAGAAGACTTCTTCATGACGATGCCAAGGACAGTGGACTGTTGCCAGTCGTATCTCGCCTTATCAGAGGATATAACTACAGATTTCAACCTAGGAGCACGGCCATAGATCTCATAGAGACTCTGCATGCCATACTCAGTGTATTAGATAGATTGAGTGAGTCTGGGAGCTTTAGAGTGAGGCAGAAGGCTAGGGTAGTAAGACGGAAGAAGAAGTCGACTGCTCAAAAGAAGGACGAGGGAGATGGTATTGGAAGCGATGCTGGTGGGATTGATTGGCTTGTTGGTGTCCCTACTGCGAGCCACGACAAGGATGCTGAAAGCCAGGGTAGTGAACAAAAAGAAGAACATGATGATGATGACGACGACGACGATGAACCAACAGCAAGATTTGTAGAGACCGCTTTCGAGGGAGGCCGGCGCATTCGTCAAGAATGTGCTCAGCCAGCAGTGGTTCATTTCTACACTTGGCTTTTGCAAGGGTACAAGACTAATTCTTCATTCAGCAATCATGCAATTGTGTCCTTCTTGCGTAGGATTTGCAGCTTGGGTTTGGAACCAATGTTGTGGCAGTTGAGCATTCTGAGAGTCTTTCATGAAATTCTTACGGACCCCTCCTTGAGTCGCAAGGAAGGAGGGAACGATCTCATAAGTTTTGCTAAGATAGTGACTAGGAATCTAATGGCAAGACTGACACCTGACCTGTCGGAATTTAGAGCTGCCATAGGGTCTGCAGAAAAGGCAGATGTGGATGGCTTGTTGACTGTAGAAGAAGAAGATGGCGACACCAGAGAGAGGGTTGAACTATCAATTGAGCAGGCAAAAGAAGCTAAGCAAGAGGCTGAGCTTGCAATCAAAATGAAAGAAGCGTGTGCTTCAATGGCATTTGTGGAGTTGCTGTTCTGGAAGGGTCCGAATGTAGCTGAGTCTATAGCTGATGAGTATTGTTGGGAAAAAATCATCAGCCCACCAGAACCAGTGCAGAAACGTAGAGGGGGTGGTGATTCTGGTGACGATGATGATGATGGCTACGATCCACAGCTAGGTTTTGCATCTCACGTTGCAAAGAAAAAGCCTGGAACATTTACTGATGAGGAAGCAGAGCGTTTGAAGCAGGCTTTTGAAATTTGCAATGGAAGGAAGGATTGTCTGGCTGATCTAGTATTTGAGTTTGGTGGTGCCTTTAAAAAAGTTCATGTTTCGAGGCAGCTGAAAGCAATGGGGTTGGCCAAGGGCAAACTCACTGATGGACAAAAGTCTAGACTAGAGGAACTGTATCAGGAGTATAAAACTGCCAAGGATTGGGCTGATGTGATATCGCTTGAGTTGAATGCTGGCTTTTCTAAAAACCAAATATGTAGATTTGCCAGGGAGATGGGCCTAATAGCAGGAAAGACGAAGAAGACTCAGGGAGGGCCCACCAAGCAAGCACAGAGTCAGTCGATATCTTCCTCAGCAGTCACAAGTGATAGAGAAGAAGAAGAAGATGATGAGTCGTGTTCTGATGAAGATGCAGAGCAAAATCCCCTACAGGACTCGCTTGATGCACCGCTGCATGAAACGTATGCTGACGAGATCGTTGATGTTCGAAAACGCAAACAGAGCGTTCATGATGAAGAAGAGGAGCCTGTTCCTTCACCAAAACGTCCTAGATCACCTGAGCCAGTAAAACCTCCAAGCGGACCATCGCTTGAAGCGAAGAAGGCAGCCTTGGAAGCCCTGAAACAAAGACGGTTGGCCATTACTGATCAGCACGAGCCAGTTGTTACTGCTGAACAATCTCCTAATGAAAAGGAGAATGATATAGAAAATGCAATGATGGAAGAGAGTGATGAAGACCATCCTCCACTGCTGCATATACAGCCAGAGAGGCTGAAAAAGAGGCTTGGAAAGAGGTTGCTGAAGAAGAGCAGCAATACGACTGCTGAGGTGGCCCCCAACACGCTAGATCTATTCGATGAACTAGCCGATTTTTAAAAAAACGCTCCTTTACAGCATTTTCCAGTTAAATCCGCTTGTGAGCACGCATACTTTTAGAGAAAAGACTCTTCACCAGAGCCAGATCAACGAATACGTATTATTCCAAAAATGGCCCAGCCCGACGCACCACCAGAGATTATACAACTAGATCTAAATAAAGCTAGAAAGGAGAGATTGAAAAAAGCAGGGGAGCTGTATTTCGAACGTATCTTGCAACAAACAGGAAGCGATCAACCGAAAGCACCAATCTTTACGAGTAGCGGCACCATTTTCCTGCCTCTCACCACTCATGATGATTTAGAAACCGTGGGACTTATCGTGGAGAGCGCTCGTCCAGCAGTGTTCGGCACACTCTATGTTACCAGTCAGGCGCTTTCGCTTGTCTATTTGAAGGCCTCGCTCACTGCAATTGAGACACCTGCATTATTGGCTGCTTTTCACTTCATGCCCATAGCCTTCACCATGATCCTGCTCTCATTGCAAAATATAGTCACTTTAACAAGGATAAGCTCGAATTCACTGAAAGGAGCCGTTCCGAGTGCAGCTCTGGAGCTGGTACAAGCATTTCTGTTGTACTCTGCCCTCATGCGATCCACTGTTTTTTTAACCCTATGCTGGGTTGCACTCACACCCTTGATGGTGCAATCAGCTGTACAATTATTCTTAGAGGACAATACTAACAAGCCTTCAAATTACAAATTATTGGCTCATGCAATGGGAGCAAGTGCCCTCATCACAGTGTCATTTGTAGAAGGAGTTGATGCCGTCACAGTCTGGCTCTTCGTGCTGTGGGGCACAGCACAGGGAGCCTCAGCAGTGTGGTCACTCTTGCAAAAGAAATTCGAGCTGGCACCGACTCTCTTGACTCCAGCTGGTGCTGCGCTTTTAGGACCTTGTTTAGAAGCTGAACAAAGTCTGGACCCTCCTTCCCTTCTTTACCTCAAAAATCTCATAGCTATTTTCCCGGCATTACTGTTTGGACTGATCTCAGGGGAGTTTTCAGACTTGATGGAAAGTGAATTGTCCGTTCCTTCAGCAGGTACATTATTAGTATCCATGACATCATGGACGGTAGCAAGTGTCAGTGGCATTTTTATGAGGCAGACCCCTCCCCTTGTCATGGGCGTCCTTCAAGGCGCCTCTCCATTAGGAACAATCGTGACCGAAGTGGCTGTCCATGGATTGACATCTGGAATAGGATTTTTATGTGCACTGATTGCGGCCGTCGTCGGCTTGACGATACGTTTACTATAACTTAAGTCAATCCCTACAACATTTTTAAAACTATAACTCATACAGTCTATGTCCAGCTAATCTATAGGAATCCACAATCCCAGGTGCATTCTGTAAACTTCTCAATCTTGCAAAGTCCTTTGCTGTCACTATCTCACCATATGCCTCCACCCTCTCCACTGCTATGTAGTACAGCATGTCCTCCAACTGTTGCTGTCTTCTTCCTATCAAGTTCACCCTCAAATATCTTCCAATTGGAAAGTCTGGTGGCAGATGAAACACTTGAGGTGCATGAGTTATACTGACCTCATACTCATGGGTCTTACTTTCTGGAGGAGCATCATTGTCCATGACCGAGAAAAAGGTAGGCCCACATTGAAATGATACTCGTTGACAGGGATATATTGGATGGCCAAATTGATACAAAGCCTGATTTTGAGAAAGGAGTATGTCATCAATGCAAAATTGTTCAAGCAGTAGGGCCAGTTTGTTCAAGGTATTAACTTATTTTCCATTCAGATACGGAATGAAGACTCACTCACTCACCCTATAGACAGTCAAGATGACAGTCCTAACAGCTGACAATGGCCCACGGAGTTTATAAATGAGGAATGCATTTGCTGCACCACCAACATGCTGTGCAGTTCCTGTCGAAGACCAGAATCTGTTGTCTGCAGATAAAGTCCACGAGACAGATTGGGTAATATCGTCCGTCGAAGAGGCGTCCACAGCGTGGTGCAGAAGAGCAGTATGCTTTCTGCTGGAATCCGGAATAGATTTGGGCACAACTTCTGATGTTGTTGAAGATCCGTAGTCGTCATCTATAAAATCGAACCCTCTCACCCTGAGGGCCTGCCTTATCATGAGAGCTTGCTCCATGTCGACACGTGAAGCAAGTCAAAGGACCGAAACCTAAACTTCTTTTTGGCGAGCATAAATTTGGATGTTGTCTTTAGATAGTTCTCTTCTAGCGGAATATGATGCAGTAGCTGTATAGTTTCCTTTCTTCCAGTTTTGGCCCACCGCAAAAACAGCTTCACCTGGAAATAGTCTCGCTGAATATTTCTCGATTTAGCATTATTTTCAAGACTATCATATTTTAGATAGTTCAATGACAATCACACTTTACACGACTACCTGCGCAGGGACAGTTAAAGTAAAAACAGACATATCTAGGATTAAGCATATTTTAGACTTGAAAAAGTTCGACTATGAGGAGGTAATAAACCCCACCTAGCTACTTATACCCTCTTGAATACTTAAAATGCATGCAAGTCAACACTTCCTCGGACGCAGGTCGATCTTGCCTCTCAACCGCAACGCCGTTCTGAAATGTCGTCAGTTAGCAACCTCGGTCTGATTCCTCAGTTACATTGCAATGGAAATTTTGTTGGGACTGCAGATGAAATACAAGAATTAGAGGATTGGGGGGAATTAGCAGACATACTCACAGAAAACAGGAAGCCTCCTGTCAGCACTGCCTTTAGCACCGAACAAAGCTGCCTTCCTTCAAAGCCTTTGGGAGTTGGGCCACGCACCATCACTTCCACCACCACAGCAGAAGCATCAGCTGCGTCATTATTCCTTCTCACAGAAGATGAAGAGCTGGATGACACATTATAACGCAAAGGACATTCTTCAGTCGCACAAACAGAGGGTCGTTTCCTCCGTTGAGGCGTCTGAGCTGATAGCCGAGATGGAGAATGTGTCGCCTGTGGTAGCATCGCTGTTACAAAAGGATGAAATGATGTCTCTACTGAGGGAGATATGCTGGGAAAAGCTGCACATTGGTAATTGGCATGCCGTTTTGCAGGTTTGGAGGGATGCCTATTCTTATGCATGTCTTGTGTCAGTCCTCAACGGCAGTGGACCAGGTTTTTTCTCACCCTCTGTGCAGGAGAGCTTGAAAATGCTGGATCTTGCACTCCTCATGGGAGGTGATAAATTCAGACGCTATATTAATGAAGGTATAGAAGTTCTTCTCTCACATCCAACAAAGGCAGAAGTCAATTGTCCGTCAGATGTGTTGGCACTTCCATCCAGTCCAGCCACGGTGCCTTTACCCGCTGGTTCCATGGCCATCGATGGAGCCAGGGTTGCAGCTTTGTCATCCCTACCATCAATGGAGGAATTTTATGGTGACTACATGTTGAAAAGCGTACCTGTAATACTGTGTGGCTTGCTAGACAATTGGAAAGCTTTGGAGAGTTGGAAGGATCCCGGATATCTGCTCAAGGTGGCAGGTCTTCGTACTGTGCCTGTCGAGACGGGGGGCAGCTATGTTTCAGAATCATTTGGCACGCAGTTGATGACTTTTGAAGATTTTTTTAGACGACACATAATTCAACAGGAAAATGAGAAGGGCTATTTGGCTCAGCACGCTTTATTTGATCAGATACCTGCACTGAAACAAGATATCTCAGTGCCAGATTACTGTGCCCTTGGCGATATGGTGGCAACCAATGCTTGGGTGGGGTCTGCAGGAACCGTGACACCTCTTCACACGGACCCCCATAATAACCTATTGTGTCAAGTTGTCGGAACAAAATATGTGAGATTATATTCGCCCCAGTCGTCAAGTATGTATCCTCATCTGACTGGTATGTTGACAAATACGTCCCAGGTAGATCTCGATGCTTGGACGCGGTTTGGCGAGTGGTCAGAATTTGGTTCGATGACCTGGCAAGATGTAGTATTGAAGCCTGGAGACACATTGTATATTCCTCCTGGATGGTGGCATTATGTTAAATCGTTACAGTATTCCTTCTCTGTGAGCTTTTGGTGGTCTGTTACATCAGGTCAACAATCCAAGTGATCTCATATGCTTGTTGAGAGCTGCAGAGAATGTTTCAAATAGGAAAGGTTCTCCAGGGTGATACAGAGGATTTCTGACTACTAACTGCACAAATAAATTGCTGTAAATGAGTTGTAACTGTTCAGTCATATTGCCAACTGCTGGATCTGTTGTCAGGACAAATTTTAATCCAGAGGGAGATTCTAAAAAATGAAGCTTATATGTGTTCGTTTGAAATGAGCGGAAACTACTCGCCTCTCCTATGCGTGAGGGCGCTCCCATTTGCCTCTTATTAGAACTGCACATGGAGAGGATTGTGACAATGTATGCTCACAAGAGTACGCGAAAACTTGATGCTGACAACGTACCTTTTCGGATCGATAGCGGCGGCGAAGGCCTTCATCGACCAGATCAGGCCAAACATGAGCTTGAAATCCTCTTCTTGACTGCCAGCTCCTAATCGTACTGATTTCGGACGGGACCATTCATGGTAATATTGGCACACGCCAGCTCTATTGAAGATATAAAATGTAAAGAGCATTGCTCAGATCAGTCCTCGGGATTTGAAGGACTAGAATTGGCCCACTAATCAACGATTTGATTTCTCAAGTAGGCACAATCATTTCTATACTACTATTAAAATTTTCACACTGAGAGAAAATTGATGCTTGAATGCTTTAGAGCTGTTGTGCGCAAACGTGCTGATGTCAGAAGCTTCATGCTGCTCCACCATTTACCTGAATCCCGCACATGTCCTTCATTTCGTTACTCATAATATATTTGTGCCTGCAAAATGAAACGTGCTAGAACGGTCCTAGGCTTCCGGATCGCTAGACAACTCCTGAATAATCTTGAACTTGAAAGAGGTGCCGGAACCGTTGTTGCCGCGCAGTCTATTATATCACCTCGTAAGCATATACCATTGAGCTCTTCTGGCAAGGACATTCGCCTTAGCTCGCCTGTAGACCTTTCCCTCTTGTCAACTGCCTCCCGTGCCTGGTCGTCTGCCCCTCAGACCCAACCGACAGCTTCAGCCAGGATCCAGGAGTTTAGGTTAGCTCAGACAGGAGAAGGCATCAAAGAGTGCGAACTCGTGCAATGGTTTGTCAAAGAAGGAGATAGTGTGGAGCCTTTCAGTAGAGTGTGTGAAGTCCAGTCTGACAAAGCAACTGTGGAAATCACGAGTCCATTTGCTGGCATCGTGAAAAAGCTGCATCATGAACCAGGGGCCATGGTGCAAGTAGGGGAGATTCTAGCAGACATTGAATCTGAAGAAGAGAGCAGTACTGTAGAAATAGAGGAGCCCCCTCCACCAGTCACCCCGCCCTTCAAAAAAGAAGAAAAGGCAACTCTGGATGGGCCCCCTCTGGTAGCTAAGGTTGCAGATATTTTGACATCGCCTGCAGTACGTCACCTGGCTCATGAACTTGCCATAGATCTAGCTTTTGTATCGGGTACTGGACCAGAAGGTAGAATAACTAAACAAGATGTTTTAGAAGCATCCGCCAATGTATTGGCGTCTCCTGCCTCCGCCTCCTCGATCGACCGAGTTGGAGTTGACTCACACCGGCGCGTAGAGCCGGCAGCTCCTTATTCCATCGAAATACCACTGAGGGGGTACAGGCGGTCCATGTTCAAAAGCATGAGTGCCGTAGCTTCAATACCCCACTTCCATTTCTGTGAAGAGGTTGGAATGGATGGCCTTGTAGATCTTCGCACGCGACTGAAAGGGGTTTTAGATTGTGGAGGTGCCAATTTGACATACCTTCCCTTTTTCATAAAGGCTGCCACCCTGGCCTTACAGGAGTACCCTGGCGTGAATGCCTCCCTCTCCCCCGATCAGTCAGCCATCATTCAACACGGTACCGTCAACCTAGGCATTGCCATGGCCACGCCGCATGGGCTCGTTGTTCCCAACATTAAGGACGCTGGCAACAAATCCATTGCCCAACTTGCTAGAGAAGTAGGAAGACTCCAAGGACTGGCTCAAAAGAATGCGTTATCCCCTGAGGATGTGAGTGGAGGGACGTTTACGTTGAGTAACATAGGGTCTGTGGGGGGTACGTATGCCACTCCCCTCATCAATCCCCCAGAGGTGGCCATCATGGCCCTGGGTCGAATGAAGAAAGTACCAAGATATGATGAAGTCACTCGAACCTTCGTCCCTGCAAGCGTGCTAAGTATAAGCTGTGGTGCAGATCACAGGGTTGTCGATGGAGCCACGTTGGCTGGGTTTGCAATGGTCTGGCGGAAAATCATCGAGAATCCAGGCTCATTAATGTTGCATCTGAAATGAAATGTGCCACTCAAACCCTCCCCTCTCTGACACATTTGTATGTTTGTCTCTATTATGTACAAGAGAGCTTCGTTGTGCATTGCCATATAATCATGTAAGTCATGTAAGTCATGTATGATGATAGTGGTGGGGGAAAAGTCAGATGAAACAGCACTTTTATACTCGAATTCTTCTCAGCCCTTCATGCAGCGCCAGCACTGACAACCCAAATCCACCGCACAAGAGCCAATGATCCAGGCTGAGGGGTGTGACACTGAATGCCCTTCCCCCATAGTGCACAATCCCTGCTTGAAGTAATCCCTCTGCCAATAAAACCCCCCAAAAGAGTGGAGCGGTATCAAGTCCATTCCAAAAAGGGTTTGTGTCTTGTGTTTGGCGAGCATTTATCTGGTTGAATAACGACATGGTGACAAAGCAATTGAACACAAGTGTGTGATGAAGGGATGGGCCCTGACCTACAATATGTGCTGGGACACCAAATAGGTGCGGTGCAAATAATAACGTGAGAGTCACGCCCAGTTGCCAAGTTGCCTGTCCACTCACGTGCTTCAATGTTTTCTGGTTTATAAAGGCGTGGTCCTTTCTGAATGGTGGCAGAGTCAGCAGCGAGTCATCGGGAGGCTCCGTAGCGAGCGCCACGGAAGCGAGGGAGTCTATAATGAGGTTCAACCACAGCATTTGCACGGCGGTCAATGGAGATTCCTGTAATGCCAGTGACCCGACAACAGCCAGTACCACTGCAACTATATTTCCAGTCAACTGAAACTGAAGGAATCGAGTGACAGAGATGTACACACCCCTTCCCCATAACACAGCAGATTTTATGGAAGCAAAATTGTCATCCAAGACCACAATGTCTGCTGCACTCCGTGCAGTCGCCGTGCCCGACTTCATCGCAAATCCAACGGCTGCAGCACGGAGAGCGGGGGCATCATTGGTGCCGTCCCCGGTGACAGCAACTACGTCATCAGTAAATCTCTGAGCTCCTTGGACCAGTGCCAGTTTATCACCAGGGGAACATCTGGCCATGACCTTTACTCGGGGCCAAATCTTTAAAAATGCATCCTCATCAAGGGTTCCATCTGGGCTGAAGGCCAAGCGCCTGAACTCTGGCCCCTCCAAGACAGCCCCTTCTTCCAAGAGCGGAGCATCGTTCTCCGCTGGTGGTGGCTGTGGCGGTGTGGGCAGTATGCCACACTGCTGTGCAATGGCTATGGCAGTTCCACGACTGTCTCCAGTCAGCAACTTGACGTCTATGCCGGCCCTATGGCACTTTTCAATGGCATCCGGGACCTCCTTTCGCAAAGGATCTTTGATACCTACAACTGCCAGCAGCACCAAGTCGGTCTCACCCTCACTTTCACTTTCACTCTCATCATGCGCATCGCTACTCGTCAAAGCATACTCCTTCAAAGCAAGACACAAGACTCTCTGGCCCTGCCGCTCCAAGCGGGACAACACTTCGATCTTCTCTTCCGAGGAGAGAGGAACAGCATCGCCAGCAGCACTGAGGTAGGATGTGCACATGCTCATGACTATGTCAGGAGCCCCTTTCGTGTGTTTCCGTAAGACCCCGCCGCCTGCGTCAATAACAGTGGCCATGGTCTTGCGAGCAGAGGAAAATGGCATTTGAGAGACTATCCTATGTGCCTGCTCTCCATTCAATGAATGTGTACTGTTGTTTTCTACAAGCTGAAGTAATGCAATCTCAGTCCTGCTGCCGCTCCTCATGGTGTTTCCGTCCTCATGCTGTGTAAATGTAGCCGTTGAATTGGCACGAATTCCTTCGGCGAGCATGTCCCACAGCGCAGGTGGCACACTACCACTCTCACCACCATTTCTAAGTGTGGACTCTGAGCTGCTAGCACTATCATCAAGCATGGGTACCATGCTTCCTCCAATCCAGAGAGACTCCACTGTCATTTGATTTGTGGTCAATGTACCAGTTTTATCCGAGCATATGACAGTGGCACAACCCATGGTTTCAGCAGCACCAATATGTCTGACCAAGTTCTTTTCTTCTAGTAGCTGCCGCGCAGCATATGCAAGCGCCAAAGTGCTCGCGAGTGGCAGTCCCTCTGGGACAGCTACAACCACCAGTGATATGCCAGTGGTCAAGGTGTGTAGATAATTCTCCAAATATGTCCAACTCCAAGTATTGCCAGAAACGACGAATGTTTGAATGGTAAACTGCGCAGCTGCTGCAGCTGTGGCCAAGGCTGCTGCCAGCAACCCCAGTTGCCCGACAGTACCTGCATATTCGGCCAACTGTCTTTGTAGCTGCGTTTGCTCTTGGCCTAGAGCACCTGGAAGCGAATCATCTTGTATCGACAGAAGCATTTTATTTACCGACCCTGCTTGAGTTGACTGCCCCACTGCAGTAACAACTGCCCGCCCTACTCCACTGCTCACTTTGCTTCCAGCATATAAAACCTGCCTCACCTCTGCAATTTTCTCAACATCGTCGCTCTCACCTGTCAGGTGAGATTCATCTACTGACACATCAAAGCCATCCAATAGGATTCCATCTGCCTGAAGAATATCCCCAGGCTCTAACAACATAATGTCCCCCACTACGAGATTACTGGCAGTCAAAGCCACCTCTTTGCCAGCTCGTATGCACCTGACTGGAGAACTGGAGGCCTCAGCATCTCGGAGGGACTTGTACTGTTTCTGTTTCTGCCAATTTTGACCTGCAGACACACTCACAACGACCAACACAGCAGAAAGAATTCCAAAACCCTCGAGGAAATTGGGGTCATTATCAGTATTTAATTGTAGAGCAGCTTCGAGGAGGAGCGAGACACCTCCCGCCACCAACAAAGTCAATATGGTGGGGTCCTTCATGGCATCTAGTATGAGTTCCAGTACACTTAAATCTGACGCGGATTGCAGTTCATTGCGCCCAAAAGCTCGTATTCTGGCTCTGAGATCGGCCGATGTGCCAGGGATACCAGTTGCTACGCTGGTACTGAGAGCTTGCAGCAGCTCAGGTGGATCAGATATAATGCCTTTCTCATACACATTACTACTACTACCTAGATCTGTGAGCTTCCAAAGATCCTTATCAGTCAGTGAAAACGAGTTGTGCAAGAGGAAGTCATCGAGAGATGCTGTTGATTCTCGGTCGAGGCTCTGAAGAGAGGCAGCGGCGCCACAGTCCCGACGACCGTTATAGCCACGGGACCAGACGTTTCCAAAGCGTTTAACACGACATCGAGATTCGATCAGGCTAAAAGACGGGGTAGAACAGATAGGACTTCTATGCTTTGTCAACATTTGATAGCAACGGGAGATCACTGAAGCCTGAAACCGTACTGAGAACGCATGAAGCCTCCGTAATGTAGTACCATAAGCCTACAATGAAAAGCATAACTGTTCGAAATGAGGGAGAATTTCTTTTTGTGCAACTTGATGCTGTGATGAGTCAGCTGCCAAATTGCCAGTACCCCATCCAAATTGAGAGTTCGTTTAAATTTTTGCTGAGGATACTCTTACTCGTTGAAGATTGCACTTTTTGGTTTCTCACATTTTACTTGCATATCATTTAACTTTTTCATGTGTTCAAAGGTTGATTATTTTGCACCTGACGCTGCAAAACTATAGTCTGTTTGGACTGAGGCCCACCGTCTCAATTGGTTGAGTTGTACCGTTTCATTAGCTGCATGGCATGCAAACAGTAGATAATTCCTTGGCTGTATCATCCAAGCAAAACGCATGAACAAGGCAGAGTAAATGCACATAGCTACCGTCATGTTCCTTGATATCATTTCAGGAGGTTTTTGACTGTCAGCAAGGCCGGCTATAACAAAACCCCAGTTCGCAACAGGTCCCCAGAAATGGGTCGTTTTGGGACCTGTGGGGCTTTTAATCCAACTTGATACTCGACTCCCGAGGCTAGAACTCTGTTTAACCGCTGAACTCATTTCAGCAGATTTTAGGAAAACTCACACTTGGAGGAGGACCTCAGATTTCGATAGATCAAACTAACGAGAGGTTTACATAAAGAATTCGACACATTGAATTAAAAACACCAACTCTACTATATTTCAACCAAGACGTGCTGTTCTTGTAGCCCTCCTGAATGTTGTCAGCGAACTGGTTGTAGCTATTGCGAGGATTATTGCGTGATAAATACATAGTTTACTGTCTTATTTGTGATCTCGATCCGAGGAACCCGTTTAATCACGCTGGATCACTCATCTATTCATGTCGGGGTAGTGAGGAACGGGGGGTCTTTTTCCCGTTTCCGCACACAATGAACTCGCTTTTCAGCAGTCGAAATGTTCTACAAATCAAGCAGACAAAAAACCGTCGAACAAAAGGACTGTCTCTGCATCGTATTGTAGCAGCTGCACTGCTCTCTTTCATTTTCTGCTTTTGGGTGCTCTTCATCGTTGAAGACAAGTTGCACAATCTCAAGGACGCTGACCATGAACTATCAAGACTCCAGAATACAGTCAGGAACAAAAGGAAGGTGTGGAAGTCAAGGTGTGGTTTAAAGTTGGAAAAATCGGGCTTTCCCTTAGATTCTGGAAAGGTGGGAAAGGCTACAACCTCAGTATGGAAGGCCAAGCATGCCTTCCATGCTATGACCAGACGCAAGCTTTATGAATCTATGGAGGACGTCTTTCTTGAGAATGGACTTCGGTTGGATGAAGTAAATTTACAAGGATTCACTTTGAATGACATTTTCGAGTACAGCGACACGGAAGTTAAACCAAAGCTACGTCACTTGAGTGTGCCGACGCGTGCTGTGGTGGGAGCCATCTCCGACCTGCAGACTGCAGAACAACTGGGAGAGGCAGTGCTGAGGTATCTAGTCCCAGTTTTACCAGCAGGAGGCGTGTGGTTGCAGAATAACGCCCTTTTACACACGACCATATTCCATGCCTCGAGTCATCTCGACACCGTAAGGGCGTCAGAACAGCAAATCACCCATGAAATCTCAATGCTGAGAGCAGCAACGGAGACGATGTGCCCAATGCGTATTGTATTGGAGCGAGTAGTCATCACTTCTGGAGGTGTTGTGCTTGGCTGTTGGCAAATTGTTGGTGGAACTGAGCCACTTGATATGCGTGAACGGCTGAAAACGGCACTCCCTCAAGCGCCAACGCAAGTAATCAAAGACGGCGCCATACTTCACACGACATTGGCTAGAATAGTCAAGCCACCTGAGAGTTTGGAGGGTGGGAGTCTGCAGGCCAGTGGAGAGGATGCAGTACTGACTGTGCAAGGCCGCAGAATTGGCCCCACAGAGGGTTTGATACGGGACCGTCCTCTTCAATGGGCTGCTGAGAGTTTGACAGAGGAGCTCTGTGGATTGGTGACGGTTTTGGATAAGCTATGGTATGTGGAAGAGGAAGATATGTGGGCGTTGGCTTTAGATGGAACATTTAGCAAGCATTCTTTGGAATTGAAATGCATGAACTGACAGAGGGAGTCCCCCCGCCCTTTTTTCCCTCTGATATTTATGTGTGATTATCAATATTAATTAAACAGAACACTTTTAATAGAACGAATGCTTTCACAGACCGGTACCACATACTTTGTATGCTGCACCTTCATACAGTTCAGATGCTTGTACCTTGGTCTTTTTGCATTGTATACCGCCCACAACATAGCAGAGGCGCCGCAGGTCCCTTGGGAAGTTGTGTCTTCCACAGCCTCTAATTCCTGTGTCAGCTCCATTTGAGATGCCATTAGGTGAGCAAGCACAGTCATCTAATCCTTCTGCCAGGGTGCTATCATCAGTAGCTGCAGCCCCATTTGTTGGCCAATGGAGTATGCTCACGTCTTCGGGGGGGAGTGCCATGTCGGGTTTGAATATTTCGAGGGATGTGGCAGAGAGGCCGCATGGGATCCATGCTGCCCCTTGATACATGGTTGATGCCGTTCCAAATGGACACTCAACACCTCCATGCGTCATACAAAAATAGTCAAAATCTCCTTGATCAGCGTTGTGCTGATCACAACCCTTTCGTCCTGTCTGGACACCCCCACTGTATCCGTCTTGAGTGCAGGAGCAGATGCCAGTTGAGTCACCTCCCAGCTGATCACCATCGAATGCCTGAACCTCAGGATCAGCACTTCCTGAGGATTCCTTGATTTGCTTATCGATCCAGGACTTAAAATACGCCACAGAGCTGTAAACTCCCGGTCTCAGAGGCTCTGCAGAGTATGTGGAAGAATGGGGGGTTTTAATCACCTTATTGAGTTAGGGGCGGGGCGGCTCTCAAGTTCACATATAACTAAAAAAAGGCACCTATACCTACCAGCACAGCCTGTACCCCAGCTTACCAAGCCCACTTGCACATCTTCTCCTTGCCCGTTATTGATAATCAATGGCCCACCGCTGTCCCCCTGGCAACTATCTTTGCCTCCCTTCCTCTTGCCAGCACAAATCATACCTGACCGAATTCGCCCTGGATACATCTCCTCACAAGCCCCTGGAGGAATGTAGTTGACTTGCACTTCTTGCAGAGTGGAGGCTGGGATATAATCAGAAGCACTCGTGCTGCCCCACCCTAGCACCCATAACTGATTGCCAGCCTCAAGATCATTATAACTGGCAAGCTTGACGGGGGTTGCTGTGCTTGGGCGGTCCAAGACGAGTATCGCAAGGTCATTGCTAGAGGTTTCCCTGTAATACTCTGGGTGAATTATAGCTTTCTGAGTTTGACGTCTTTCAAACTCTGATGCTGACCCATCCGTAGCGAGTCTTCCAATATTTATGGCTGGGCTTGCTCGGTCTGGGTATCGCTGGTCGGTGAGACAGTGAGCCGCTGTCAAAATCAACGATGGGGATATGAGGGTGCCTCCGCAGAAATGGTTGTCAAGGAAGCCTCTGAGTGACACAACCCAAGGGTAACGACCCTTTTCAACATCTTCACCACCTATGACGCGGTCATGGGGCTGGACATCCCTTGTGGTTGTAAAGGGTTCATCCACTATAGCCCAAGATCGCTTCGACCAGGAGCAGCTCAACAGCAGCGTCAGCAATAGGAAAAAAGTCATCCAGCCTTATCTCGGATTGTTAAATGCAAATGTGCAGTATTGGATGGGGACATAAACGTGTCTGCTTGACTTCTTTGAATGTGACTGCCACATGAGAGCTTGCTCACCTTGCAAGACCATGTGGGGAACATCGGCAGATAGAACCAGCCAGATGGCGCGGTGTGCCGTGCCGTGGTATGTTCTCTGTCAACGATCGAGAATTCAAAGTACACCTTCAACCCGTCAAATTAATTTGTGGACATTGTAAATATTTAAATTACAGGTGATCGCACAGAATTAGATGCCTCCTCAACTAAAGGGAGCTCATCAAAAGTTTACCGATTACGTCTGTTCTGAGCTGGCTTCAAAGAGTTTAAAGTGTCTCGACGATAATAAATACGACAAAGAAGCCTGCCAAGAGGCGTTCGAGGCCTACAAAGATTGCAAAAAGCGAGAAATAGAGGACCGACACCTTCGTCGCCAAGAAGCGAGTGCCACACGGAACCAACAGGACAGGAGTTGACAGAATGCTTCGAGCAATAGAGCTAGCTAGACGTAGTAGTAAACATCTATTGAATGACATTTTCAGGCTACCAAATATTGTAGTACAGTCTGAAATACGGAGTGCAACTCCTCTTGGGCAGCTCCGTTTTTATGCCGGGCCGACGCGTCGTCCCTTTCGGAGAAGGAGAGATGAGATGCCTACTATTCAACATCCACTTCGCAACCAACAAATTTCTGCAGCTGAAGTTAGAGTAGTATTTCCAGAAGAGGACAACAGGCCCACAGAGGTGTTACAAACCAAAGATGCCATTGGTATGGCCGCCACTCGTTCTATGGATTTGGTCTTGGTGTCACCGACTGCAAACCCACCAGTAGCACGAATGGTCAAATGGGAAAAAATAATCTACACCCTGCAACAGAAGAATAAGGCTGCTGCGAAACAGCAAAGGGAAGCAAAGCGGTTGGCAGTTCCTAAGGAAGTCAGACTGGGTTGTCACACCGCCCTCCATGATTTCCAAGTGAAGCTTAACCAAGCTAAAAAATTCTTAGAAGAGGGACATAATATTAAATTAGCAGTTACTTTTACTAGAGGCTGGCAGATAGAAGACGGTAGAAAAATGGTACACAAGTTCTTAGGGGAACTAGGAGACACCGTGACTGTGAGGGACCCGGCCCATTTGCTGCGACCTAGAATGCATCACTGGGCAGTACAATTAAGTCCGGCGGCAACAATTTTAAAAAAAGAGACTTGACCTCAAACTCTCAGCGCTTTCTCTTCTTCTTGAAAAATTGGTTTGCACCGGCAAGGGGCTTTGATTTCTTTGTTTTTGCCTTTGTCACACCATGCTGTGTTCCTAGTCTGCGCTTCTTAAGTTTCTTCAAGAGCTTTGCAGGATTACTTGAGATGATGGGAGGCAATGTATCATCGACATCCATGCCAGATGGTCTATCGAACGCAAGCTGGGGTCCAGAGGTCAGGGGCCGAGGCGGCTTGGGGGCATTGGCTATTGCATTTTGAGCTTCCGCCTTTTCAAGCTCTGCTTGTTGATAATGTTCTGTTGCTTCTACTGTTTTGCGTTTTTGCGTCCTAAAATGACGCTTCACTTTGCTTCTTATAGATTTTGCCATTTCTCAGAAATAGTACAGGCGCATTCACACTAGAAGACTCTACGATGTCAGTCCTTCAACTTGAAAGCTAACTTCATGCACATTAAGTTATTAGAAAGTTGACATAAGATTTTACGATAATTCATCTGGTGACTGGCATTCGTGGTGCGTCCCATCTGAGTTTAAACCCTTTTTGGTTTCAAGATCCATGAGCTCATTGACATTTGAGAATTACATGCGATACTGTACGATCTTTGCTGTGCTGCAATGCGAAATTATTGATATCTTACTTAACAATCCGGAGATTTAATGTCAAAGTTATGGAAGGAGTTTGCTGAGAGAGGACTCTATTTTATCAAGGCAGCTTCTGTCGTGTATTTGATAAGAGAGCATGTAGTTGAAGTGACAGTGGTGAGTCGTGATTTGAATTCTCTAAGTCTCCTTGAGACATATTCTCGTCTGCTCTGCCCTTACACCACTGCTCTGCTCTGAACCCACCAGTGTGTCGGTCCTAGTATGATGCCCACATTCAATCATCGAGGTGATGTAGCATTGCTAGAGCACATCTCAGTTCAGTTCAATACAATAAAGAAAGGGGACATCGTCGTAGCACGCAGTGTTCAAAATCCACGGCATAGTGTGTGCAAACGAGTGTTGGGGTTAGAGGGGGATCAGATTAGAGTTGGATACCATTATGGAGGGAAGGTAGTAACTGTACCACCAGGCCATGTGTGGTTGCAAGGAGACAATACTCATAACTCCACAGACTCTAGACATTATGGTCCGGTGCCTTATGCATTGTTAAAGGGGAGAGTCTTCATGAAAATATGGCCGCCCTGGGAGGCTACTTGGATGGACAGGACATCCCCAAATCCTCCATTCTAACTGACACATTTCTTCTTCTGCACGACTCTTTTCTTGCAGAACACAAACAACAGTTTCAGTCGTGCGCTCTCTCTTGAGGGCTGGACGTGTACTCTGTGTATTGAAACGGCCAACCCTGTTCGTGTTTTGCAGACAATGGATTCTTTAATTTAAGTAGGTCAGGAATCAGCAATTTCAATCATGGTAATTCTAAAGCATCTTCTGCCTTTCACATCGAGCTAAGAGAAGAGAGATGCTTTCAACACTCCTTGCAAGGCAGAGCGTGAGCTATCTAGTGCACACTTTATCTCCAAAAGCGAGATGTAATATTAGATGTGGCGCATCCAATTCCATCGTAAACAATTATTCTAGTCTTTCAGCAAACCAGCGCCACCAGGTGGACGTATACCTAGAAACACTATTAGACTGGAACAGTCGTATGAATTTGACTGCGGTCACTGACTTACAGGAAATGTATGATAGGCATATAAACGATAGCTTGGCATTGTTGCCAAGTCTTGATGCAAAGTGTAACAGAGAAGGGCCTGCAGCCACCACGACCACTCTGATGGATGTAGGATCTGGGGGAGGGCTCCCTGGTCTTATTCTTGCAATTGCTAGGCCCACGTGGCAGGTATCCTTGTTAGATTCTCTTCAAAAGAGATGCAAATTTCTAGAAGCTGCCATAGAAGCAACTGGTGTGAGCAATGTCACCATAGTATGTGCGCGAGCAGAAGATGCCGGGCACATGGAATCCCTGAGAGAGCAGTATGACCTCGTTGTGGCTAGAGCTGTCGCAGAAATGAGAGTATTGGCAGAGCTCTGTCTTCCCCTTTGTAAGGTCAATGGATATTGGGTAGCAGCAAAGGGTGCAGATCCAGTTCAAGAAGTAGATGCTGCAAAGAAGGCAATAACAACACTGGGTGGAGCGTTGTTGAACATTGAAAATGTGGAATCACAAAGTCCTGTTGGACAGAGGACAGCTGTCCTCATCAAGAAAATTACGGCAACTCCTAAACAGTACCCTAGGAAGCCGGGAATACCCAAGAAAATGCCATTGTAATTTTGTTACTTTATCATTATTCCAAACCGCTCATTTCAACGACCGCTTTCGTTACTATTGAGGTGGCTTCTGCATATCTATCACAACATTTAGCCATGCACTGCTGCTCACTACTACTAAGACTGCTGCTAGGCTTGGTAACGCAGGCCTTGAAGCATTTATCACGGACAGTTTGATAAAATTCTTGCAAATATGCCACCGTCATCTCTTGCTTGATCTGGTTTTGAAAGTGGGAATAAGTGACTCGTTTGAGGCTTTCACACCACTTAAAAATTGCACTCACTTGATTCATGACTTCCCCTTCATTTATTTGCCCAGCCATTTCGTTTCTTTGTGCCGGCTGTCTGATGCAATAGATGCAGAGTTTATGCCGGGCTTTTGTTCCGAATTGCTACCTTTATTCACTGCCAAGAGTTTGCTTATGTCCTATAATGAAATACAAATTTGCATGCATTGTCGCGGAATGCGAGCATGAAACTCCGATGATGCATGAATGCGCCAAATAAAAATCCCTCGAGTTCAAATTTCTAGTCTATTACAATGCTTCTATTGGCGGTGCTTTTCATTGTGCCAATTTAATCTGTTGCAAACTATCTAAGCTTATTGAGTGCACAAGTGGATCTCGATCACTTTATAAACTGAAATTGCCGAAAATGTCCCGAGAGGAAGTAACAGCTTTGTTATTGAACTTGCAATTGTCGCTGAGTGAGCTGCAAAAGTCCATAGATGACAGTTTACGAAAACTGCCGGATTTACACCGTAATCAGTTGCCGTCATTTCTAGAGCAAGAGAGGAGGAAATTTCTCCAATTTCAAACAGAACAGCTGACAGAGTGGGATAATTTTGTTAAAGCAAGCCGTATAGAGCATAACGATACAAGTCCTGATACCAACATCAATCCACTGCGCTCCATGGAGTCTAGGATACAAAAGATGGGCGGGGTGCCAGCTCTGGGCGGGGCCATCGTACTTCCTCAGCTCATCTCCGCTCAAAAGACAGGGCTGACCACCACAGCTTCTCCTGCAGCGGTAGAAATGCTAAGAACGCAGCTCAACAATAAAGAAGGCGCTCCAGATCCACTTAAGAAGGTCGATGTCGTTTCTGGCGGTACGGTGCCTAAAGACTCAGAGTTGGGGGCAGTTTTAGAGAAGAAATTGAGAGTGAAATCATAAATCATAAAATTCCCCGCTGTTTTTAAAATTTAAAAGCACAGAAGTATCTATAAGAGGAAAAATATGTTTGTGACTTAATGTGTACATGGCATACGAGCCAATGCCATGCCTTTCTAACAATGCCATCAGGAATTTCCCCCAGAGAAAGCGCAGCGAACAGTGAAACAAGTAGACAACCGCGCGCGCATTCTTCTCCAGAGAGTCTAACGATATATGTGTGTTCCAACATCTGTTGGGACCAAACTCATTCATGGGACGGGTCTCACCTCAAAGCATATACATACATATAATCAATGGCACCTCTTTAACATCGATAAGATATGCTTTTAAAGAGCGAGACAATCAACCCATGCGCGCAGAGGCCCCACCTGTGC